>JAAEAF010001219.1:0-208823 GCA_011037195.1 Triatoma infestans | reverse complement strand
CAATTCACTAGGGTACAATTCATTATACGAACATGTTTAAGGAGCTCCTATACTGATATACGTTCCTATTCTTTTATGTCTGATTCTCCGATTTGACAACAAAATTATTAAATTTTAATTTATTTGATTTTTGGATTATTATAATATTTATTGATTAATTATACAATTTTTACTGTACGTAACTAATACAAAAATGAAAATATTTTTTTGAAATTGAAATATTCAAATAAAATAAAAATATGAAAATTAGTTACTTTTGTATTTAATTTTTTTTTCAAATAGCAATCAGGGTTCAGTCGCGCAATCGCGAATACCAGTAGCCGCCACTGCCCTATAGGTCACTGTTCGGTGATGGACAGTGTTGTCCGTAGGCCGGCAGTGCACTGAGAAGCCTCCGGGCGCCAGTGACCATAGATATTTACGCGCCTTAAATTAAAAAAAAAATAAATAATAAAAAATAACTTGCAGGAAGCCCAAACATCGTATTCTATTTAGATACTTCACCCTATCAGATACGAAGATTTCTCAATTTCTAAAATCTGACAAGAACGCAAACCTTGATGTTATAGCAATAATAGTAAAAGCTTCTTTAGTATTGATAAATTATTGAAAATACTGTTTTCCTACAGTATCATTTGTAAACATTTTTTTAAGTAAAAATAAGCTAATAATAAAGTGGAAAAATTAAGGAACATTTCCCACCTTTATTGTATTCTAGCCGGGAGCCACGCTGTGGTAGTCCTCTTATGAGATGAGAAGTCACAAAACTAATAGTATTGTGAATACTTTTCATTATTAATTCACGCCTACTTTGTGGTGTATATTGTGAAGAATCATTATTGGAAGATAAACTAGTGCTGTTTGAGGATGATAAATAATTGTGTGAACAATCTGAACGGCTGCATGTACTAACTGCATAGCTGCTAAGAGAAGAATCTGAATAGCTTCTTTGATAACATTCTGAACAGCAGCACGTACAAATTGAATCGCTGTTACAACAATCCGAACAATCCGAATTGCTGCATTTACAATGTGAAAAATTGCATGAACAATCTGAATATAGGGATGAACATTGACTACAGCTCGATGAACCTTCAGAACAATCGCTAGAATTGCTGCTGTAACTGCTACTTGAACTTCTGCCTATAAACAATATAATAAAAAAACTCTGAAGGATTTTCATTTAAAAAAAAAAAGATAGAAGGAGTAATATAATAGTTTTTCTCCAACAAAGGTTCTAGTTTAATTTTATTACAAATTACAAAAGAGGCCATGTCCTAAATATAAAAGAGGTCCTATCCTAGTTTCAATTATGCGTCTTACGCAAAATTGGAAACATTGTTTTTAGTAAAACTCTTCTTTTTTTAAAAGACATTATTAGGATTCTTTCCGGTTTGATAAAAAAAACTGACTTATTTTTTGAATGAGCCACAAAATGCAGCAAAAAACTAAAGTATTGTTAAATGGCACACCAGATTTTTTTTTTTTTTTTTCAATACAGAAAAATAAAAAGCATTTAATATAAATCAATTAATTCATAAACTTCCTTTTTAACTTTCTCTTACACTTAATAAGGAGGAAGTATTGCTGCGATCGTGCCAGATTTTTTGAAATTGAGTTTTTCACACCGGAAATAGCTACATGTTTTTTGAAGAAGTCACCTAAATAAGGAAAAAATGTTTTTCAGCAAATAGTCTGTATGTATGAAATATTTGTATATACGAGGTGTGTAAATTAAGTAATGAGACTGATTTTTCTAGTGTTCGATCTGGCAACACTGGAGACGCGGCGCATGCGTGGTAGGACAAGTAAACATCTGATACACGTCAAGTGCAAATTTGAAAATGCTAGAGTTGTTGTACTGTCCGTAGTGACTTTTTTTTATGAGCAAGGTTTTTTTCAGTGCGTTTTAAAAATGAGTGACATCAATTACGAGCAACGTTGTACTATCAGGTTTTGCTTCAGACTTGGGCACAGTGCAACGGAAACTTTTGAAAAACTGTACCAGGCCTTTGGCGACAATGTTTTGTCGAGAGCACAGGTTTTTAGGTGGTTTAAGTCGTTTGCAGAAGGAAGGGAATCAATTGAAGACGAGCCTCGCAGCGGAAGGCCTTCATCTTCAAGAACCGACGAAAATGTTGGCAGAATCCGCGATCTCGTGCGTTCAGATCGTCGTTTGACAGTCCGAATGATCGGCGAAGAGATGAATTTGACTCACACAACCGTTCATCAAATTTTGACTAATGAATTGGGGATGAGAAAAATTTGTGCAAAAATGGTTCCGAAAAATCTTTCACATTAATGAGTATTTGGCCAGTAATAACATTCCTGTGGCTCCTCAGCCTCCTTATTCACCCGACTTGAGTCCATGTGACTTTTTTTTGTTCCCCAAATTGAAAAATCACCTCAAGGGACATCATTTTGGAACACTGGAGAATATTCAAACAGCCGTAACCGACCAACTGAAGTCTATTCCAGTATCCGAGTTCCAGCACTGCTATGACGAATAGAAGAATCGTCTTCAGCGTTGTGTGGCTTCCCAAGGTAGTTACTTTGAAGGGGACAATGTTGAATTGTAATTTTATTTGAATAAAAAAAAGATAAAAAAATCAATCTCATTACTTAATTTACACACCTCGTATGTGTGTGCGTGTGTGTCAACAAAATATCTTAAAAAGCGGAAAATCACAGAGGAACCTCAAATTAGGTATACCGTTTCAAGTTTGTATACCACCGCATTAGAACACAAAGATTTTGGGCGAAATCCATCAACCGCAATTGTAACATTACTTGTTGAATTTTTTTGTTTTGTTTTCTTTTTTCAGTTTTTCATGATTTTCTCGTAAGAGGGTTCCTACGATTCTCTTTAAATTTTCTGTACTAACTACACACACACATACACATAAATACCAATTATTTTTTTATTTGATACATTTTTCTGGAAAAATTTAATTTTCAGGGGTTCTATGTGGGAACTGTAGCGGTTATGATTTCCTCCAAAGTCCTAGTTCAGTATAATATATGGTTTTTACCATCTATATATAAGAAGCATTAATAGAATTTCAAATTTGATAAAATTTGGTTAACCAAAAGTGCAATTTTACAGAATAGGTTTTTTTTTTGGAATTTTCGTGAATAGGTATGAATATGTATCACTTTGTATGAATATGTATCACTTTTATTTGAAACGTTTGTCTGAAATAATTGATTTTAGTGAGGTATAGGACGTCTGTCTGTCAATTACTTTAAATTTAAATTTGCCCAAGCTTCCCGAATTTTAACATAGATCGCTCTACACAAGGCCGCTCAAATGTACAAGTAAAAATATCTCCATCACCATTTTTATGGCCAGCTCAACTAAAAATTGTAAAAATAGTAATTTTAAATAAAAATTTATTGATTAAATTGCATAAATAATTAGAGTAAGAGGCAGTTGTGTGACTAATTAACATCAGATTATTAAAAATTTCATAAGCTTGTCACTTGTTCACTCTCCACCATATTATCCCACCAAAACGGTTCCTAATCAGTCACTAAATTTTTTTCTTTTGCAAAATGATTTCTGGAAGTAAATATAGAGATATATATATTTTTTTTTTATTTAATTTAAGGCGCGTCAATATGTATGGTCATTGGCGCCCGGAGCCTTCTCTCGTGTAGAGGCTCCTAGGAAGAAAAAAAATCTAAGGGTAAGCTGGACTCGAACCCGCATCCTCCGGCGTGGGAGTCCAGTACGCTAACCACTTAGCTATACCCTTCCCTGATGTAAATATTTTAAAGAACTCTCTGAATACAAATAAAAAAAAAAGTTTCTACTGAAATGTGTATATATTATTGTAGTGGATGTGTGTCTGTGTTAACAAACACAATATCTCAAAAATTTGAAAACTCTCAAGGAATGAAAATGTGTTTTTATTAAAATAAAATTCTTGTAACTCCCGAGATATTTGTAAAGTGATTTATAAAGTAATGTGATCTTGTTGCATTATCTTCAGCATTATTAACAACTGTATCCTATAATATAATGCATATCTATAACATATTCTAGCAAATTATTTATTGATTATTATTGATTGTTAAAAAAAATATATACAAAATAAATATTTATAAGGAAATCAATTGACAGATAAATCAGCAAAAATATCAAATTTTCTTTATAAGGAAATATATGTGCTCGACATTTTATTAAAAATACTTTTCTTTTTTTTTTTACTTTCTCTAACTGCAATTAGAGGAAATATTGCGATCATGCCAGATTTGCTAAATTGATTTTTCACCGGAAATACACGTTTTGATATATCCTGAGGTTCAAAAAAGTGGTGTTTAGGAAAATTGATCGGTATGTGGGTGTGTTTGAAAAGAATATCTTAAAAACGAAAAATTTGCAGGAACCTCAAACATGGTATTCTATTCAAGTATTATCACCCTATCAGATACGAAGATTTCGAGCAAAATTCATCAACCGGAAGTGCCACGTTACTGAACAGTTTTCGTGATTTACTCAAAAATTGTTCCAATGATTTTCTTTAAACTTAGTATATCAACTGCACATACAAAGTTTGAGGCTACAAAGTTTATTTGAAACATTTTTTTGGGGGAAAATTCATTTAAGGGCACTTTGGAGGGAGGGTGGGTGTTATGGTATCCACTAAAGTGCTATTTTAAGTTTATTACACAATTCTATCACATCTAAATAATATTAATTAGAATTAAATATGTTGTTCGGAATGCCGAGTTTGAAGAAAATCAGATGACCGGAAATGCGTTTTTACTGAAAAGTAGTTTTCAAATTTCTGCTATTTTCTCTAAAACGACTCCAACTGTTTTCTTTAAACTTGTTATATCAACAAGTTAGAGGAAGTATTCGATCTTTTTGTAACATGCAAAGAGTTACAACTTTTATTCTAAACTTTTCTGCGGGAAAATTCATTTAGGGGAACTTTTGGGGGAGAGGTGGTGGGGTTATGGTAATTGGATTTATATATGTTGGCAAAATTTCCAGGTTGAAGAAAATCGGTTGAACGGAAGTGCGACGTTTCATATTTTCGTGATTTTCTGCATAAAAAATGCCGACGGCTTTAAATACTAATAATAAAATTGTTAAATGTGAAGAAAATTTGCCATTTCACAGTAAGAGAATGACGTGAGAGTGTATCACACAAGATTTTTCATTTTATAGTAATCTTATTGATTTATTTCTCATTATTATCTAGAAACATCCTTCCTGTTGTATTTCATATCCTCATTTACCAACGCATCTGTTTTGCTTACTAATATAGCATTTCCTGTCTTTTAATGATTTCTCTTGTATTAATAATAAGAAATAAACTTCTTAAATATTATGATATTATCCATGTTTAATTGAATTAACTACCATGCATAACACATACACAATAATTTAAAAATAATAATAATTTACAAATGTTATGATTAAATTAAGATTTGAACTTTTATATTTACTTAAATGTTAAAAATAGAACGATATATGTATGTATGAACATTTATAGGATTATCTTTTATTTTGTTTTATAACTTAAGAATTCTGTATTATTTAATGTCAAAGTATAAAAATATAATGTGTAATAGAAACTTGTCGACACATGAACTAACAAGTTTTTGTACTTTACACACGTACTGGTAATTTGATTTTTCACATATTACGAGTGGGCAGTATTAATAAAAATAATTATAGAAGTTTACAAAGAAATTTTTTTTTTTTTATATATAACTTTCTTTTCTTTGAATTAGTTTATTTACCACACATTTAAAATAATTACTGTTGTTTCAATTTTTTTTTTAAATAATTTATTCAATATTTTTGACCATAAATCTATGTAACTTTATAATACCAATCATGCCGTAGCTTTTCTAATTAATTTGATAGAAGTTTTGTAATTTACATTAAATAGATTTCCATTATTTTACTACTATTGTGGAAGGAACATAAGTGGAAATTAAAAATATGTTTGCCCTTAACTTTGGTAATAATTTTGTAAGAGTTCTATGTGCTTTTACAAAGGACCCTAATAAAATTTGTTGCGATGTACTTTAAAAAAAAACAATTATATGAGGCTAAATTACAAAATACACTATACCTGTATTACAAGCAATGTAATAAAAAATATTCAAATAAATTACAAAAATATAGTTTTGTTTGTAATTTATTAAAGTTTACCCAGAGTACTTCTAAATACTCTACTTTTATACTACTGAATACAGAGTAAGAAGAAATAGATATTGTAATCGTGTCAAAATGTCGATATCGAGTTTTCACCAGAAATATCCGTTTTGAGGTCCCCTGGGTCCAAAATAGGTTTTTTTTTTTATTTCTTTTTTTTTTAATATGGTCTATATGTGTGTGTCTGTATGTATGTGAACAGCATAGTTCAAAAATGAAAAATCGTAGCAAGTTCAAACTTGATATTCCGTTTAGGTATCACCATGGGATCCGACAGTAGGTTATCTGTCGTAATTCCTCAACCGGAAGTAACACTTTACCGTATTTTTTTTTACTTTTTTGTGTTGTTCTCAAAAAAAAATGGTTCCAACGATTTTTTTTTAAACTTAGTATAACTACAAGAGTTTTTACTTAAAATTTTTTTTTTGGGAAAATTCAGTTTTGGGGGAGGGGTGGGGTAGGATTTTTCTCTAATTTGCTATTTCAGTTTACTATATAATTCTATCATCAATATCATATTTATTAATTAGAATTAAATATGTGGTTGAAATAAGTTTAAAAATAATCGGATAACCGGAAGTGCGTTTTTACTAGCAAGTATTTTTCCGTTTTTTGCTATTTTCTCTAAACTTGGGAATGTGAATAACACATATAAAAAGGTACAACTTCTATTTCTAACATTTCTTCTGGAAAAGTAATGTAAGGGAGTTTTTTGGGAGAGCGGTGGGGTTATGTTTTTCTCTAAACTGATTGATTATACAAATCTACCAACCAAACAAAATTAATTAGAAATAAATAGATTGCTGAAATTCGGGGTTTCAATAAAATTAGCAAACCGGAAGTGCGTTTTTACCGTAGTTTTTTTTTTTTTTAATTTTTGCGATTTTCACCGGCGAAAACACCGACGAATTTCATTAAATTTGATACACAAACTATAAAATTTGTCAATCACAATTTTGAAAACTGGAGTAAGAGAAAGTTGTATGAGTATATCACACCAGATTTTTTTTTTTTTTTTTAAATTGATGTGGCAAATATTTTTGAGAAAAAATCTCCTATGTTTATTGATAACAAAATAGTTGTTAAAATTTTTACTACTTGGGAATTATGGCAGGCATATTTTCTTACGGGAAAATTAAATGATCTCCTTCGGTAGGGTGCTTATTTAGTAAAAATGAAGTTGAAGCATTCCTTCTTACGACTTTCCTTCTAGAAATGATTTAATTCCTTCTAGAAATTAAATCATTTCTCGAGATATACGGAAAAAGAATTCTTACTAAAAAACGTTAAAAATATGTTCATTTAATGGAATTACGAGGGCTGCTATTAATATTTCTGGCCTTGGTAACACTGATTGTTGCTAGGCACCAGCTGATGTTTCCAGTGCAACCTTCACATTGTTAAACATAACCTCAACCAAAACATTTTGTCATTTCATTGTTGTTAGTGTTGGTGATAGCAGGTTGAAAAATTGATCTTAGGAGAAAATGGAATTAACTCGTGAACATTTTCGTGCAATAATTTTTCATAACTTTCGACGTGGCCTGACACGACAACAGTGCACAGATGAACTTAATTCCTTATATGGTAATGAAGCACCTTCTTACAGCACCATTAAAAACTGGTATAACGAATTCAATCGTGGCCGACGATCACTCCAGGACGAATCCCGTGAAGGTCGTCCAACAACGGTTGTTGTGCCAGAAAACGTCGATGCTGTGCATGAGCTAATAAAGCATGATCGTCATGTAACATATCGCGAGATTGAAGCATCTTTAGGCATTAGTATGACAAGCATCAATAAGATTTTGCATGAACATTTGCATGTGAAAAAGGTTTGTTCGCGTTGGATACCGCATAACCTGACAAACGCACAAAAGGATGCTCGTGTTGATTGGTGCAAGAAAATGTTGAAGAAATTCGCTCAAGGTGCATCAAAAGCAGTTTATAATATCTGCACAGGTGACGAATCATGGATATACTCATATGATCCTGAAACAAAACAGCAATCCACCGTATGGGTCTTTCAAGACGAGCCCAACCCAACCAAAGCTGTTCGTGGAAGAAGCACATCAAAGCAAATGGTTGCCTGTTTCTTCGGCATTACCGGTCATGTGGCGACTGTGCCATTAGAGGAACGTAAGACGGTCAATTCGGAATGGTACACCACTATTTGTTTGCCAGAAGTCTTTGAGAAACTTCGGGAAAAGTCAAAAAAAAGACGCATCATTCTGCATCACGACAGTGCGAGCTGCCACCGATCGGCTGAAACAATGGAGTTTTTGACAGGGCAAAACATTGAATTGATGGGTCATCCACCGTACAGCCCTGATTTGGCACCTAATGATTTCTTTTTGTTCCCGAACATCAAGAAAAAACTACGTGGACAACGGTTTCCTACTCCTGAAGAAGCAGTTGCTGCATTCAAAACCCATGTTTTAGAAGTACCTAAATCGGAGTGGAAAAAGTGCTTTGAAAATTGGTTCCAACGCATGCAAAAGTGTATTCATCTTCATGGGGAATATTTTGAAAAACAATAAAATCGATTTTGTCTTTAAATGCTTGTGTTTTCATCCTTAGGCCACAAATATAAAGAGCAGCCCTCGTATAAGCTTGATTTTAGGGAAGGGAATAGCTAAGTGGTTAGCATACTGGACCCCCACGCGGAGGACTCGGGTTCGAGTCCAGCTGTGCTGCCCTTAGATTTTTTGAAGGAAGTCTTACGAATTCCTTCTGTATTTCACAACTTCATAACTACGCATCCTTATTCCATTTTGTAATATTTTTATTTAATTATGAAAGATTTAAGCTGAAGGTGTTGTTAATATATAATATATTGAAATAGTATGTTAGAAGAAAGCATATTATATTCCTCCCCCCACCCCCAACACCCTAAAATCAATTTATGCAAACAAAATGTTTTTAATTTTGAGTAATTTATATTAATATTTGGTTAGTATGAAAATTTTATACAAAGTCGTTGAAGAATATTAATAAAATTATTAAAGTTGGGCCTAAACCTTAGGGGTTTTTCGATTGAATAGGGGATAAAACTAAAAGGGAATTTTTAAATTCCAACCAACTATAGATAGTATAGAAATATGCCAAATGAATTCGTGATGTTGACCTAATTCGAAAAACAAAGCGTGTTCTCCAAGCGGAATGAATGAATTAATTACTGGCTTGTTGAATATGTGGATGGGTCTGCAATGCTGGATTATATTTGATATTTTAACCATCGTAGCATATATATTCATTTTGTTCCTGACCGGTTTCGAATTTTCATCCATCATCAGAGGAAATTCACCAATTTCAAGTGGCGACTCCACTTCAATGCAATGTTTCTGTTACACTCATACTTGTTAGTTTGGAAAAATCCGAAACCGGTCGGGAACAAAATAAATATGCATGCTATGACGGATAAAATACCAGAAATTAATGGATTCTTTCGACTTGGATTTTTACTGCAATTCTTATACATAGTTCTACTAGAAAAAAAATCTGGTGTGAAACACTCACACAACTTTCTCTTACTCCAGTTCTCAAAATGATAATTGACAAATTTAAAGTTTGTGTACCAAATTTAATGAAATTCGTCGAAAACTGAAAAAACTGTTCAGTAAAAGCGCATTTCCGGTTTACTAATTTTCTTGAAACTCGGAATTTCAGCCATCTATTTATGTTAAATAATTATGTTTGGATGGATCGCATTAGGAACCCCCCTGTATAATGCAAACTAGGATCACCACATTTGATGAAAAATCTAACCCCACCCCTCCCGAAAAAGCTCTTAAAGACTTTACCAGAGAATGTTTGAGATAACAGTTGGAATCTTTGCAGGTTTCGTTTATATCGAAGTGTTCAAAAACAACATCGTCAAAGCCCATTTTGAGACATATTGCCGAAAAGTGCTAATCATTAGTAAAGTGGTAAAAGGAACCGCACTCCGGTTATCCGATTTTTTCAAACTCTGAATTTCAACAACATATTTAATTCTAATTAACATTATTTAGATGGCAGAATTGTCTAATAAACTGAAATAGCACTTTAGATGGAAACCTAACCCCACACCTCCCCCAAAAGTGCCCTTCAATGCATTTTCCCGGAGAAATGTTTCTAATAAAAGTTGTAGCTCTTTGTATGTGTGGTTGATGTTTAAAGTTTAAAGAAAATCGTCGGAGCCATTTTTGAGAAAATCGCAAAAAAGTAAAAAATCCAACTAGTAAAGTGGTACTTCCGGTTGAGGAATTTTTACAGATAACGTACAGTCAGATCCCATGGTGACCTCTAAACGGAATATCAAATTTCAACTTTCTACGATTTTTCGTTTTTGAGCTATGCTGTTCACATACATACATACACACACACACACACACGGACACACACACACACGGACACACACACACACACAGACCATTTGCTAAAATCCACTTTTTTGGACTCAGAGGACCTCAAAACGGATATTTCCGGTGAAAACTCGATATCGAAAATTTGACACGATTACAATACTTCCTCTTACTAGGAGTAAGAGAAAGTAATAATTGTATTTAAAGGCGATGATTTTAGTGAAGATTTACGTTGTTGTTGTTGTTGTTGTTGGTGACATTACAGATTCCTCAGTTCCTTCTCAGTACCTGCCTTAAAATCAATTTCCTAGAAAGCTATTTCGGATAAAAGTGATAAGCACATATTTGTTAGATAGTAAACGAAGATTTCAAGAAAATTGTTCAGGCAGTTTTTAAAACTTGAAAAACCAATCAATAAAAAAATTGCATATCCGATTTTGTATCCTTCGTGGTGTTGGATTAATTTTGAACGTGGTTTGGTGTTTAAATCACCAAATACCGTGTGTTTGGTATTAAAATAAAATTAAAATTAAATATAAATAAAATATTGTAATTAAATTTTTATTTTTTTATTTTTTTAAATTAGTTAAAAATTTGTAATTATTTAACTTTTGTAAAGTTAATTGTTTTAGAAATATTAAATAATTTATATTTTAAATATATTTCTTATCTTATTGAACCATTCATCCCCATTCAACCATTCATACTTTTTTTGAACTTATAACTTTCTGCAACACAGAGAAGGAGTTGTGTTCTTTGGTCCATCGTGAAGAAATAAGAGAAAATACACGATCAACATTTTAGCATTCTAAAACTTAGAACTCTAATAGAGTAAAATAAACTAGAATTAAAACCAGCTTAGCTAAATTTAGTTATTCATCGGGGCATAATGCTTAAAAATCGAAACATATCCCCATTGCATCGGGACGACGTACGGCTACCCTAGGTGAATATGAATAAAACATCTTAAAAACGTGAATTCGCATAAGGTTTTATAAGATTATTTTATATTATTATTTTGTTTAATACCACTGACGGACCCAAAGAAAATTTTTTTGTCAAAAGCTCAAAAGGAAGTACCAATTATTTGATATATTTTCCGAAAATAATTTTATTTTATGCTACCCTCTGGAAGTGTTGGGTCAAACTACATGCCCTGGGTTTTCTAAGTTAAAGATAGATAACCGACAATAGTAGAGATGCCGACTTTTGATAGATAAGAAAATATTAAATTTAAAAACTTACGTCTTTCTTCATTTACAAACTAAACATCCTAATAATTATAAACTTCCATCTGCGTATAAATAATTAATTTATCTTTCTAAAGTCAATGTTATTTTCTTGAAAATAGAATCAAATTTATTTTGTATTTTTAAAAGAAAACAATGAAATAAGTTGTTTGCTAATAAAGTTATGTAATTAAAGTAAATAAGCAGTTTGGTTGAAATCATAAATACATAATTAATAGCAAATATTAACAATACGTAACTGAAGAAATATTCTCAGCATTATTTTGGGTAAAATAATTTTTAATGTTCTTATCTTAAGAATACATATAATCAATGTCAACAGTTTCATTGGAAAAATCATTGGTTTTCAAACTTTTATTTCTAGTGACATTGTAAAGAAAGATGCGTATATTTTTATTACATTCAAGTAATTAAGACCACTTCTAAGTATCATGTAAGAATTAAGTCTCTTGTTTTTATTCTTGCTCAATATTAATGGATAGCACATTTTTTGTTTTTGTTTTGTTTATTTAGAAATTTTCAATCTGTATTTACATATTTATAGAATGAGTAAATAAGTTGATGAAAGAAATGACTGTAAGCTGTGAGGGGTAGGAGGAGAGAAACTACCCAGCGGAGCACTCTCAGTCGATACCAGTAGCACTGATCAGTCTCGAAGGAAATCTTGGGACCATTGGCGATTCAAACGATGTGATGGATAGTGGTGATGGTTCAGGGATGGTAGTGGAGGGGGACTGTACAAAAAGGATTAGAGCAAAAGGAGAGAGTAGTATGCAGTTTATGATATTTTGTCCTGACAAGTTAAATCCTGGAAGAAAAAAATCTAAGGGCAGCCGCAAAAATGCCAACATGCCACGTTTAATCTCTGGCAGGGCTCCTGTCCTCCTGCCTACTTCAACTTGTTTCAGATCTGCTGCGCTACCTTGGACCTTCATTGACAAAATTCTCACATGAAACCCACACATAAGACTTAAAAGACAAGCACTGACTAAAAGGGCCAAGGACTGCTTTACAGATTTAATCTTCGAACCCGAGTCCTCCGCGTGGGGGTCCAGTATGCTAACCACTTAGCTATTCCCTTCCCTAAAATCAAGCTTATAATTCCATTAAATGAACATATTTTTAACGTTTTTTAATAAGAATTCTTTGTCCGTATATCTCTAGAAATGATTTAATTTTTTTTTTTTTCTATTCGAACTAATCTAATTTATGGACCTAATAATCTATTCAAAAGTTATTAAACAAGTACTTTTTACAGAAGCTTTATAAAGATTGAAAGTAACGAAAGGGATGTTGAAGTCATTATGGAGGAGCGTAAGGTTTAAGACATAGAAAGGGAGCATCAACTACCCTGTCGAAGTAGCTTAGATTGGAATGTTTGACTGGTTCGTAAGTTTGTAGGTTTAGTTGAGCCTCACAATTCAAGTCCATAATTCCAAATTGGTTTGATTATAGAAATATATACCGGCGTTTTGAGTACTGTAGGTAATTTGGAACCTCTTCCGATAAATCTGTAAAGCAGTCCTTGGCCCTTGTAGTCAGTGCTTGTCTTTTAAGTCTTATGTGTGGGTTCCATGTGAGTATTTTGTCAATGAAGGTCCAAGGTAGCGCAGCAGATCTGCAACAAGTTGAAGTAGGCAGGAAGACAGGAGCCCTGCCAGAGAGTAAACGTGGCATGTTGGCATTTTTGTGGGTTCATTTTTATTCGCCACTTTTTTGCCCATGATTCTATGGTATTTAAATGTGTCTGTAAATTGTGTGAGGCTGATGTGATGTCTGCATTTGTAGCAAGTATGGCTATATCGTCTGCATATGTACAGAGTAGTGTGGATGGATTTGTTCTCTCGTTACATTTCCCCAAAATCAACATTATAATTCCATGTCAAAGGATGGCACATAATCTTCAAAATATTAGTTAAAACTTTAGAGATACAGGATGAGGAGATGGAGTGTTCTGTTTTGGATAATTTAAAAATGTAAGAATTTTAAAGAAAACAATTTTTGGCAAAATGATTTTGATAATAGGAGATATTTTAGAAATATTATAAATAACTCATTCTCTTATTTAAGTTATTTATACTTCAATCTTTTTCCATTCAAAATTCAATAAGTACAGGAACGTCAAAAAACAATATAACGTCAAAACTGCTTCGTGACTTGAGAGCCACCCTGTATAATGTCATTGGATCTTCATCATTCTCTTTGTAACTACAAAATAAAATTTCAGGCGCATCAACATCCTATGGTCATTGGCGCCCAGAACCTTCTCAGTGCCGACCTCCGGACAGTGTTCTCTCGTTACAGACAACACTGTCCATCACAGGACAGTGAGCTGTAGAGGCTGCTAGGAAGAAAAAAAATCTAAGGGCAGCACAGATGGACTCGAACCCGAGTCCACCGCGTGAGAATCCAGTATGCTAACCACTTAGCTATTCCCTTCCCTAAAATCAACATTATAATTCCATTAAATGAACATAATTTTAAGGTTTGTTTTTTTTATGACGATTAATAAAACAATAAGAATTCTTTGTCCGTATATTCTCTGGATATGATTTAATTTTTTTGTTTCTTCTACTCGAACTAATCTAATTTATGGACTTAATAATCTATTCAAAACTTATTAAACAAGGTTATATGCTTAGGACAGCCTAGCCTCATAGGACCAATACTTTTTACAGTGGCTTTATAAAGATTAAAGGCAAAAAAGTGAAATTACATAATCCCACCTTATTAAACTCACCTTTTCTAAACTGAATTATTATCAAAAAAAATACAGGTTCTGATATACATTGAAAAAGATATTTTTTCGGAAGATAGATCAGCATAACCCAAAAAAAATATAAACTTTTTAGGGAATTTAAATTTGACACTCCGCTCTGAATTATTGTCACTGAAGCATTCGACATAAAGATTTCGAATTAAAATCTATCAACTACCGAAAATACTATTATGATGGAGAAAGATTTATTTTTTTGTTTTTTCGAGATATTCTTTTAACAATGACTCCTACGGAATTCTTTGAACTTTATATACCAACTTCACATATTAACAATTATTAGAGAAACACTTACTGAACATTTCATATCGAATTTTTTTTTTTTTTTTAAGCAGAAAAGTTTACACTAATTCGATTCTTTTTTTTTTTTAGTATTATTTCCTCTTAAAAAGGAAAGATTGGGTAAAATTTTGGAAATTGTAATTTTCACAGGAAATGATGCAAATTATGAAGTCTGCTGAGTACGAAAAAAAAAAATGTTTTTAGCGAATGTATGTGTGTGTGCGAAAACCTCAAAAAGAAAAATCGCAATTAAGTTTAAACCTTGGTATTACCGAAACTGTCACGAAGATTTTCGGGCAAAGTCCAACTACCGGAAGTGTAGCTTTATTGTGATTTATTGTGATTTTTTTTTTTTTTTTTTTTTTTTTTTTTTCAGTTTTCCGCCGATTTTTTTCAAAACGGATATACAAATATAATTTTTGATTTTTTTTTTTTTTTTGGACTTCGATTTACAAATAAAAACGTATTACTTTTATTTGAAATGTTTATTCTTATATAAAAAAATTATTTTTGACAGTTTTAGGGTACGTCAATTAGTTTTAATTTTTTAAATGAGCCGCTCAGGTATACACAAGTCTTCCCCTATAAATTATATATATATGCAACATCAAACACATTTTCCATATCCACAGTTTTCATGTTATTTCTGGAGGGGAAATTGAAATTTGAAGGGACGAAATTTTCTTTAAACTTTGAATAATTAATTATTGCGTCTAAAATTAATTAGTTAAATAGATTTTATTCACAATACGACTCTTTAGAATGAAATAAATATAAAATGAAATAAATACGTATAATACGTTCAACGAACTATAGAGTGTTATAAACTGATTTTGCACTGTACAAGTCTATGTTATCGCTTTTGTTTTATAAAATATTCTGATGATAAGCGAACGCCTGAAACCGGAAGATGACCACAAAATGAAGCAGGCTATCATGGAAAATATCACTGATGATAAGTTTTTCCCCACCTACATATTATTAAGAAAAACATTACAAAAGCATTGAGAAAATTCCAAAATTCCAAATTTTGAAGAAAAAAAAAAAAATCTGGTGTGAAACACTCACACACACAACTTTCACTTACTCCAGTTCTCAAAATTATAATTGAAAAAATTTTATAGTTTGTGTAACCAAATTTAATGAAATTCGTCGAAAACTGAAAAAACTGATTAGAATAAGCGCACTTCCGGTTTACTAATTTTCTTGAAACTCGAAATTTCAACCATCTATTTATTTCTAACTAATTATGTTTGGATGCTTAAGAGTTGTATAATCACCTATGGATAGCATTTGAGCTGAAAAACTTATCCCCACCCCACCCCTAAAAGTGCCCGTAAATGAATTTCCCAAAAAAATGGTTTAATAAAAGTTGTAGATCTTTGTATGTTTAGTTATACAGGAAGTTTCAAGAAAATCGTTCGAGCCATTTTTGAGAAAATCGCGAAAAAGTGAAAAAAAAAAAAATCATTTAATAATAATGTGTAAACACACTTCCGGTTATCCAATTTTTTCCGGAAACTCGGAATTTCAACAACATATTCAATACTAATTAACATTATTTTAGATGATAGAATTGTTTAATAAACTGAAATAGCACTTTAGATGAAAACGTAATGCCCACCCGTCCCCCAAAAGTGCGCTTAAATGCATCTTCACGGAGATATGCTTCAAATCAAAGTTGTAGCAAGTTTCACCTTTCTACGGTTTTTCGTTTTTGAGTTATGCTGTTCACATTCACACACACACACACACACACACACACACCCCATTTGCTAAAAACCACTTTTTTGAACTCAGAGGACCTCAAAACGTATATTTCCGATGAAAACTCGATATCGAAAATTTTGACACGATTACAATACTTCCTCTTACTAGGAGTAAGAGAAAGTAAAAAAAATCTGTTAAACCGAAAGTACAACTTACAGAATAGATTTTTTGAGTTCTTTGGAATTTTTTTTTTGGAAAATAGTTGCAATTATTTTCTTCAAACTTACAATGCTTACGGGCAACAGATAACGCCCATATCGGTTTTATTTTAAACATTTTTATAGAAATGAAAAAAATTTTTGGAAGCGGTTTTTGTATCATATACATTTTTGTCAGCCAACCAAACTATATATTGTAAATGTTGCAATTAAAACATTTTTTTAACTGGATGTAATTAACTGGAGTAAAAGAAAGTCCTATGAATGGTTTCATACCACATTTTTTATAGATGGCGGAAATGTACAAACTATTTTTACAGCTCCTTATAAAAATGAAATGTTCGTAATAGAAGTGAAAGTCTATTGTATGCATAATAATATTGTAACAAGGTTGAAGATTTAACTTTTAAAGAAAAGTGGAACAGTTTTTGAGAATATTATGACAAAATGAAAAGCCTATTCACTCAGTTCCAGTTAAATGATTGTCACCAATACGTTCCTGTCGGATTCTGTTATAACAATAGGGGATGTCCCCCCCCCGCTCAGACAGACTTGCTTCTTTTTTTTTTCAGTTCAAAAAAAATAGTTTCAGTATTGGAGTTGAAAACTGTGCAACTAAAAATGTACGATAAACACAATTAAAATTGCAAAATTCTTGAGTGCGAAGACAAGTCTTAAGAATTACTGTAAACTATGGTGTATGAGTTAAGCATATCCATAATTATTATTCATAATTAAATCATCCAATAATCATAAAATCTAGGGAAAAAAAAAATCTGGTGTGAAACACTCATAGATTTAAAGCCTTTCTCTCACTCCTTTTAATACAATTAGGGTTTGTGTTAGAAGAGATGACCCACATTTCAAAGTTATGGCCTATTTTAAAATATAGGAGATATATTGTAGAGTTAATGTATATGTCAACTACTATTATCTATAAAAAAAAATGGTATTTTCGAAATAAAGACATTCTCATTTATTCCAAAAACAAAATACATGTATACTACACTTGGCCGTCTAACAGGATAGATGTCGCACCATAGGTATGAGAGATGCCGTAGCACTCCTCTATGAAGGAAACATGGCTGAAACGACATGAAACTTGGTAAACACTATGGCTACGTGTCCAACTTTAACTATAGCGTGGAAATCTTTCATTTCAATTGCAATTAATATAGTATTAGTGGCGTAAATTATGGGCGCGCAATGCGGGCTGGCCCGGGATAATTTTGAGAAAAATAACATTTTTAAAGACAAAAAAAAAAAATTCATTTCGCGCGGTACAAAAAATAAAATAATCTTGGACTGTAAAGAACATAAGTTTGAAATTATAACATACCGGTAAAATACCACTTCAATTGTTACATTGTTTCCTTTGAAATTCCACACCGCAACGCATTCTCGGAACAAGCGATTTATTGTTGCCCCGCTCTTTTGTCGCATGCTTAGGTTAACGACTCAGGAAAATAATGATTATGAACTTAGAATTTAGTATTATTGACAACCTGACTGAGATAGGTTTAGATATTCAAGTTTAAATACTGGCAACGTTACTGCCAGACTTAAGCCATCTTTTCTTTTTCCACTAGTTTAGTGCAATTTATGAAAGGTGACTGGCAGTGATTGATGACTGAGTGATATAATCATATTGTTATTTAACATTACTGAAATGAAGCCATATAAAACAACATAATATGAGCATGTAAGTGCGGCCGGACGGAAGAGAAAGAGGGAAATTGAAAACACTAAGAATAAATTAGTGAAAATAGATATTTTTTTCCCTCGTGGTTCAACTATGGAAGTGAAATGGTGACAATAATTCTGCATGCTGTTCGAAATAAACTGCCACTCACAGTGAATGTGACACGCGTAGGGCTAATAATTCGAATAATACCGATCATGAATAAAAAAAAAAAAAAAAATACTGAAAAATAATGAAAAAAGTACTATGTCAGGAGACAGACTCAGGAGGGGCTTAGTTAAAATTGTGTGTGTTTCATACCAGATTTTATTTTTTGGAAAGCATAACTTCCCCCTCCCCGAAAACTTAATTAAACGAACTTTCTTGGAAAAAAAAAGGTTAAAAACAAAAGTGATAGATCTGTGTATTCATAGTTGGTAAGTTTAGCGGATTACACTAAATTTAATGAAATCCGTTTGTATTAATTATTGAGAAAATTGTAGATTATTATGCGGAAAAAAACCTGGTCACTCATGGTCAACCAATTTTTATCAAACTGAAAATTTTGACAATATATTTAATAAATTCTATTTTTAATATTATTTAGATGATATAATTGTATAATGAACTAAAATAACACTAAATAGGAACACATAAATTCGCCCCCCCCTACTGCAAAAGCTATCTTAAATAAATTTTTTTACGTTGAAATGTTTAATATAAAAGTTGCAGCGATTTGTATGTGTAGTCGATATTCTAAGTTTAAAGAAAATTGCTGAACCCGTTTTAAAGAAAATCTCAAAAAAAAAACTGAAAAAATATTCATCGTAGAAACTCACTTCCGTTCAATTGGTTTTCTCAATCTCAAAATAGTGGGATCATATTTTAGTATTATATTTAGTATTAGTATTAGTATTTAGTATTAGTATAAAAAATTTAAAAATCGATTCAATAAAATGGTAGTACTTCCGGTTGAGAAAATTTTTTGACAGTGTGCAAACTAAATTTGCTCTGTGCATGTCTGTGTTGTCACACTGTCTGAAAAACGCATCCTGAAGATGGGCGAAAGCCCGAAACCGGTCGATGACCATAAAATGAAGCAGGCTACCACGGAAAATGTCTCTGATGCTTTCCAGCTCTGCGGAACCAACCACCGCAACAATTGGGATCATATTTAATTGCAATTAATATGATTTAAATAATAACAAGTATATAATAAATTGAAACAGCACTTTAGAAGTACTCATAACTTCGCGCCTCTTGCAAAAGCTTGCCTTAAATGATGAATTTTCCCAGAGAAATGTTTCAAATAAAATTTACCAACATTTTGTATGGTAGTTTTTATTACTAAGTTTAAAGAAAAAAAAAAATATTGGAGCTATTTTTTGAGAAAATCGTAAAAAAAAAATTAAAAATCTATTCAATAAAGTGGTAGTACTTCCGGTTGTTGAGAAAATGTTTTGACAGATCACTTCCTGTCGGATACAATTGTGAAACCCAACGAAACATATGCACACACATACAAACCATTTTCTAAAAGCCACATTTTGGACTCAGGGGATCTCCCGATCAAAAAACATGTATTTCAATAATTTATCAAAGTTTTGAGAAAGTAAAAATATGCACACACCTATATATATATTTATATATAATAATAGAAAATAACATTTTTTTTAGACTCAGGTCCAACACGCAACAATTTTTTGGTAGCAACAGGTTTTTTTGGTAAAACTCAATTCCAAAATTTGTATACGATTGCAATGATTTCTCTTAAAGTAATAAGAGAAAGTAAAATGTGTTTCAAGTAGAAGTTTCTTTTTTTTTAAAAAGAAAAAAAAAAATCATACAATTAAGAGACCACTTAACTTAGATTTGAAAAAAAGAAAAAAATTGATACCTGACCTGAAACAATAAATAAAAAAAATAAAAAAAATCTGGTGTGAAACACTCACACGGCTTTCTCATACTGTGAAATGGTAAATTTTCTTCATAATTAAAAATTCTTATTAGTGTTTAAAACTGTCGCCATTTTTATGAAAATCACAAAAAAAAAACAAAAAAAAAAACCAACTGAAAAACCTATTCAGTAAATGTCACAAATCCGTTCAACCGATTTTCTTCAAATTAGGAATTTTGTGGCAACTTATATAATTCTAATTAATATTATTCAGATGGCAGAATTATTGTATAGCACATTGTTTAACTGAAATAGCACATTAGAGGAAAACATAATCCCACCTCTCCACCCCTTTAAATGGCTTTTCCCTTTTAAAAATGTTTCAAATAAAAGTTGTACTTCATTAATACGCGTATAGCTCACATTCCTAGTTTAAAGAAAATCGTTGGAGCTGTTTTAAAGGAAATAGTAAAAAAATGAAAACAACTTAAAGTAAAGCCGTACTTCCGGTCATGCGATTTTTCTACAAACTCAGAATTTCGACAAACATATTTAATTTTAATTAATTATTATTTAAATCATAGAATTGTGTAATAAACTGAAATAGCACTTTAGAAGGAAGGAAACCATATAATCCCACCTCTCCGCCCAAAAGTGGAGCCCTTAAATGAATTTTCCCGGTTTGAAATGTTTTAAATAAAAGTTGTAGCTCTTTGTATGTTTTGTAATTAATGTAACAAGTTAAAAGAATATCGTTGGAGCCATTTTCAAGAAAATCCTAAAAAAAAAACTGCAAAAACTATTCAGTAAAGTGCCACTTCCGGTTAATGGATTTTTACCCAGAAATCTTCGTATATGATGCGGTGGTTATACCAAAACTTAATACCAATTATGAACTTCCTGCAACCACTTTCTAAAAAAAAAAAAATCACTTTTTACTTTCTCTTACTCCTAGTAAGAGGAAGTATTGTAATCGTGTCAAATTTTCGATATCGGGTTTCACCGGAAATATCCGTTTTTGAGGTCCCCTGAGTCCAAAAAAAGTGGTTTTTAGCAAATGGTCTGTGTGTGTGTGTGTGTCCGTGTGTGTGTGTGTGTGTGTGTATGTATGTATGTGAACAGCATAGCTCAAAAACGAAAAACCGTAGAAAGTTAAAACTTGATATTCCATTTAGCATCACCGTGGGATCTGACACTACGTTATCTGTCAAAATTCCTCAACCGGAAGTACCACTTTACTAGTTAGATTTTTTACTTTTTTGCGATTTTCTCAAAAATGGCTCCGACGATTTTCTTTAAACTCGAAACATCAACCACACATACAAAGAGCTACAACTTTTATTTGAAACATTTCTCCGGGAAAATGCTTGAAGGGCACTTTTGGGGAGGGGTGGGGGGTAGGTTTTCATCTAAAGTGCTATTTCAGTTTATTAGACAATTTTGTCATCATAAATAATGTTAATTAGAATTAAATATGTTGTTGAAATTTCGAGTTTGAAAAAAATCGGATAACCGGAAGTGCGTTTACTTTACCACTTTACTAAATGATTTATTCATTTTTTCAAAATTTTCTGAAAAATGGCTCAGACGATTTTTATGAAACTTCGTATATAAACTAAACATGCAAAGATCTACAACTTTTAACTAAAACATTTCTCTGGGAAAATTCTTTTAAGGGCACTTTTAGGGGAGGGGTAGGGTTAGATTTTCATCTAAAGTGCTATCCTAGTTGATTATACAATTCTATCATCCAAACATAATTAGTTAGCAATAAATGGATGGCTGAAATTCCAAGTTTCAAGAAAATTAGTAAACCGGAAGTGCGCTTTTACTGCTCAGTTTTTTCAGTTTTCGACGAATTTCATTAAATTTGGTACACAAACTATAAAATTTGTCAATTATCATTTTGAGAACTGGAGTAAGAGAAAGTTGTGTGAGTGTTTCACACCAGATTTTTTAGACTCAAAGGGGGAGACTTCGAAAACATGTATCTCCGATGTAAACACAATTTCGTAAATGTGGCACGATCCCAATACATCCTCTTAAAATTTATTAGTGAGAAAAAGTAAAAAAATCTATTACCATATTTAGATGCTAATAAAATGCAGTAACGTTTAAGAAAAACTATTATTTAAATAACTGGAGCATGTCTTGTAATGACTACTTCCCAGATGAAAATTAATTTTAATTTTTTTATTTGAATTAAAGTAATTAAATAAATTATTGTGGAAGTCAATTATCATATTTTAGTAAAAAAAAGGATTATAGCTGGTTTAATATCTGTAATAAATTTAATGGCAACATTTAAAATATAAATAATAAAACAAAAAAATTAATAAAATAAAAATAAAAATAATAATAATTACTTCTATTTGTACTTCTTCGATTATTTCTTTTCGGAGTTGCTTTCTTCTTTGAAGACATTATTAATTTTTTATATTATGAAAACTGGAACAAGAAACATGCAAACCCTTGAAAACTCAATAGTAAAATGAAAGATTTCTCATTGGAAATCAAGTTACTTTAAACAAAACAAAGTCCAAAATTCAAGTTACATAATATTGTATACAATTGTAAATAGACAGAGTCAAAGTTAAAGTTTATTACAAAAACAAAACAAAAAAATATTATTCCATATTTTTTTAAATTCTTAAAAATATCAAGAAATAATATAATAAAAATTTACAGAATTGTACTTTTGTATATTGTCTCAGTATTATTTCATTATTTATTCTCAATAATTAATTATTTATTTCAACTTAATTAATTTTTTAAACTTTAATGTAGTTTTTTTTTTTTTGTTTTTTTTTTTTAATATATGTTCTGGAAAAGAAAAGAAAAAAAATTTATATATTTATGATTATAGTATATAGATAATTTTCTTTGTTACAATACCCTAATTTCATAAAGTTGTAAATTTTATAATATTAATCTCCCAGAGATTTTCACACTTATTTTCTTTATTATTATTATTATTATTATATTTTCTGCGATATTTAATAAAGATATGAAAATTAATTACATCATATTACAAACAATGAAATATATATTATATATATATATATTTTTTTTTTATCCTACAAAGTCATAATATTAAGAAATATAAATGTATAATTTAAATACACAATTCTTTTTTTTTTTCAAAAAAAAAAAAAAAAAGGTCACTCACTACACAATATTTATTAATTTTAATTTTCTGTATTAAATTTCAACATAATCATTTAAAATTACACAGAGAGAAATAGAATATTAAGAAATAAATCAGATTTAAAAAAAAATATATATATATAAATAATAAAAGACAATAAAATACTTATAAGACTTTCAATTATTTAAAATATTACAAATATTTTAAAGTTTATTAACTAAAGATTGTTTCCATCAAATCTGAGTGGGAGAGGGAATAGCTAAGTGGTTAGCGTACTGGACTTCCACGCAGAGGACCTTGGTTCGAATCCAGCTGCCCTTAGATTTTTTTTCTGGCTAGGAATCTCTCTCTACAGCTCACTGAGTCCCCGGTGATGGACAGTGTTGTCTGTAACCTAAGTTACACTGTCTGGAGGCCGGCAATGCACTGAGAAAAAAAAAAAAATCTGAGACAAAACTATACTAGAGAAATGAACATTATAACTAGAAAAATTCTGACAAAAAATTTTATAAAAACTAAATTATATATTACTTTTTTCTTTTTTTTTTTACTTTCTCTACTATAAGAGTGGTGTCAAATTTTCAATATCTAGTATTCACCGGAATTATATGTTTTAGGGTCTCCTGGAGCGGGCAAAAATGTTTTTTTTTTTAATTTTAAGAAAAAGGGTCTGTTTTAGTGTATTTACGTGTGTATGTGAAGAGCATAGCGCAAAAACGGAAAATCTCTGAATGTTCCCAAATTGACATACCCCGTTTGGGTATCACAGTTGGATCCGACAGGAAGTTTGTCTGTCAAAATTCCACAACCAAAAGTACCACCAGATTATTATATTATAATTAAATCCACTTTAGTTGGATTTTCGTTGTTTTTTTTTGCGATTTTCTTGAACATAGTTTCCCCCTGATTTTCTTCAAATTTAAAATATCCAATTACACATATTAAGAGCTGCAACTTTTATTTGTAACATTTCTCACGAAAAATTAATTGATTGACATTTAGTAAAAATTTATAACAAGGTAAAAAATTTGTCATTCAAATGTCTGTAAACTGCCATAATTCATACCAGATTTTTACTTTCTCTTACTCCTTAGTAAGAGGAAGTATTGTAATCATGCCAAATTTTCGATAGCTAGTTTTCACCGGAAATATCCGTTTTAAGATTCCCTGAAGTCCAAAAAGTGGTTTCTAGAAAACTGTGTTTGTGAATAGCATAGCTCAAAAACAAAAAATTCGTAGAAAGTTCAAACTTGATATTCCGTTCAAACTTTATCTAACGTTAGGTTATCTGTCAAAATTCCTCAACCGGAAGAGTCAACTTTACTAGTTGGTTTATTTTACATTTTTGCGATTTTCACAAAAATGGCTCCGGCGATTTTCTTAAAAACTCGATATATCAACTACACATACAAAGAGCTACAATTTTTACTTGAAACATTTCTCCAGGAAAATTCATTTAAGGGCACTTCTGGAAGAGGGGTGGGGGTAGGTTTTCCTCGAAAGCGATATTTCAGTATAATGTACAATACTGTCATCTAAATAATATTAATTAGAATTAAATATGTTGTTGAAATTCCGAGTTTGATAAAAATCGGATTACCGCAAGTGCGTTTTTACTGAAATGTAATTTTCAGTTTTTTGGTATTTTTACGAGGTAGTTTATGTGTACTATACATCATATAAAGAGCTACAACTTTTATTTGATACATTTCTCATGATAATATCTTTTAAGGGAGGCTTTTTTAATTACTCAATTAACTACATAATTTAGCTTTATAAATTAATTAGAAATAAATAGACAACCAAAATTCGGAGTTTCAAGAAAATTAGTAAATCGGAAGTGCGCTTTTAATGAACAGTTTTTCAGTTTTCGACCAATTTCGACGAATTCCGACGAATTTCATTAAATGTAATACACTAACTATCAAATTTGTCAATTTCAATTTTGAAAACTAGAGTAAGAGAAAGTTGTATGAGTTGTTGTTGATGTTTTTACTTTCTCTTCTCGAAATTAGTGGGAGAATGTCGGAGCATTTTGCGGTCCTGAACCAGCCCTGGCTGTCACATAGACGATTCGTGACAAACAGATTAGACTTTGGGAGACGAAAGTTTTGGAGAAACGTTGGGGGGACACGCAGGGGTGCCTCCAAGCCAAAAGATTTATAAAGACAAGTAGGCAGGGAACTTCGGAGTATCTCCTGTCCCTTAGTAGGACGGGTCTGAGGACCCTGATAGGGATAGTGACTGGACACACTTGGGTGTCCAGCCACTTGTTTAATGTAGGGAGGACGTCTAGCCCCATTTGTCAGAACTGTGACGACGGAGTCAGGGAAACGGTGTACCACTCACTACCTTTGTCAGTGTCCCCGTTTCGCTGGAACTAGGTTTCGTGTATTTGGGAGGGCATCACTCTCACAGGATTGCCTGCGCGAGCTGGAGTTTAGGGATATCTTGGGATACTGTAGACTAACCGGTAAGCTACCGGGGGAGATTAATTAAGGGGATAGGGAGGTATCGGGGGGGGATAAAGGCCACATAGGCTTAGGTCCCGCGCCATTAGGCACCCGAACTATTATAATAATAATAATAATAATAATAATAATAATAATAATTTTACTTTCTCTTCTTATTGTAAATTTTCGATATAGAGTTTCCACCGGAAATATAGGTTTCGATGTACCCTGGAGTGTGAAAAAATTATTTGTGGTGTGTATGTATATTAACAGCATGGTTTAAAAACGAAAAATCACTGAAATTTCAAACCTGACATTCCGTTATCACCATGGAATCCGACAGGAAGTTATCTATCAAAATTCCGCATCCAGACTTTACAAAATGCGATTTGCAATAAACAGCATGTTTAACAAGCTGTAGATGTCACTATTTTAACATGGTCTGGCCAAGTTTATGTTGAAACTAGAACTTCATGTTTTTTAACGTATAATAAATTTACAGCTTGAAGAAAATGTTCAATTGCAATTGTCAAAATTATATTCAAGGAAAAAAAAAAAAAAATCTGGTGTGATGCGCTCACACAACTTTCTCTTACTCCAGTATTCAAAATTGTTATTGACAAATTTTATAGTTACTATTTTGACAAATTTAATGGAATTCGTCAGTGTTTTTATAAGAGAAAAGCGCAAACATTGGAAAACAAAAAAAACTGTTCAGTAAAATACGCACTTCCGGTTTACTAATTTTCTTGAAACTCCGAATTGTGGCAATCTATTTATTTCTATTTAATTTTGTTTGGATGATAGATTTGTATAATCAACTATGATAGCACTTTAGAGAAAAAAACATAACCCCATCCATCCCCTAAAAGTGCCCTTAAATGAATTTTACCAGAAGAAATGTTACAAATAAAAGTTGTACCTTTTTATATGTGTAATTCGCATTACAAAGTCGTTCAAGAGAAAATTGCAGAAAACTGTAAAATATTTTCTAATAAAAACACACTTCCGGTCATACGATTTTTTTTTTTGAAACTCAAAATTTCAACAACATATTTAAATCTAATTAATATAATTTAGAAATTTAGATGATAGCATTGTATAGTCAAAACTGAAATAGCATTTTAGAGGAAAACTTAAATGAATGCGCTTAAATGAATTTTCCGAGAGAATTTTTTTAAGTAAAAGTTGTAACTCTTTGTTATGTGTAGGTGATATACCAAGTTTCAAGAAAATCATTGTAGCCATTTTTGAGAAAATCGCAAAAAAGTAAATTAAAAAAAAAAAAATACGGTAAAGTGGTACTTCCGGTTGTGGAATTTTGACAGATAACTTCCTGTCGGATTCCATGGTGTTACCTAAACCATGTTCAAGTTTGAACTTTTTACGATTTTTCGTTTTTGAGCTATGCTGTTCATATACATGCACACACACAGACCATTTAAAAAAAAAAAAAAAAAAAAAAAAAAAAAAACACTTTTTTGGACTCAAGGGACCTCAAAATGGATATTTCCGGTGAAAACAAATATATCGAAAAATTTGACACGATTACAATACTTCCTCTTACTAAGGGAGTAAGAGAAAGTAAAAAATCATATAAGTGTTTTTACACAAAAATTTTATTTTCATTTTATGATTAATGAAAATAATTTTGATTTCGTCAAAAATTTTCTTTAAGAAATAAATGTAACATTAGATTATAACATTCGTGATTAAAAATGATGTTAGTTACTTATCACCTTTATGAAGAAGATCACTAAAATATTTTTCTCAGGCGAATAGAAGTGCATGATGCCTTCAAACAGATACAATACAAAAGTCGTGCCAGTCCTGCCCTCTGCAAGAATGACACCATTATAACATGACGATCTGGCTAAATCTATGTTGAAATTAGATCTTTATATAATTTGGCATACAAATAAAAATAGTACAAAATCTACCAAAACAAAAAAATAAAATAAAAATGTCTAGATAAATATTGTTAATCTCTTATATCTTATATAAATGAAATTAAATTTATTAGTTTTTACATGGCTGAATTTTTCATAAATATTTCCGTTTCCTTTTTCATTTCCTCTTAATTCTAAGTAAGAAATGAGTGATTACCTTGTTCCTCTACTAAGAGGAAGTGATGCGATCGTGTCTCGTAATTATGAGATATGATAGATATATATTGTAAATAGGATATTGAGGTTCGGTCAAAAAACAAATAAACTCTTTTTTTCAAATTTTCACCGACGTTTCAGGCAAATTTATTGCCTTCTTCATGGTAAAAATTTTTTTCTGTTTTGAATTTCTTAAAAAAAAAAAACTACAGTTTTAACTTGTGAAAACACTTGGTGATGGTATAATTATTACAAGTTAAACTAGTAAGTTTTTTTTAAGAAATTCAAATAGAAAAATTTTTACCCTGAAGAAGGCACTAAATTTGCTTGAAACGTCGGTGAAAATTTGAAAAAAAAAAGAGGTTTTTTTTTTTGTTTTTTTTTTTTAACGAACCTCAATATCCTATTTACAATATTAAATTTTGCAGTCGTAACTAACATCAAAAGTCATGATATAAATATATTATGAAAGATTCTGTTCATACAAACACAAGAGAGAGAGAGAGAGAAAACAACAATAAATTGAATGACGTGAAATGCTATTTCATTGCTTAAAACATTTTTTTCAAACTCAGGCGACCTCAAAACATGTGCATGTAGTGAAAACTCGATTTCCAAAAAGTTGACCAAATCAATAATAGTATGAATAGAAAGCAAAATGTATGAATATTTTGTGTGTGTATGTTTGTGTCTATGACAGAGAGATAGTGAATAAAATAATCAAAAATGAAAAACAATTTGAACCGTTGGTAAACATTACATTTCGTTTAAGCATTGTCGGGGGATCAGACTAGAAATTTTATATCAAACAAATTACAAACCATATGCAATGCAATAATTCGAAATACATGATACATTTTTACGGAAATAGATATGAAAACGTCGAAGTATGCGAATAGTGAAAAGAGAAGAAAAAAAAAATCTGGTGTGAAACACTCAGACAACTTTCTCTTACTCCAGTTTTCAAAATTGAAATTGACAAATTTTATAGTTAGTGTACGACACATTTAGATAATGAAATTCGTCCGGAGTTTGTCGAAAACTAAAAAAACTGTTCAGTAAAAGCTCACTTCCGGTTAACTAATTTCCTTAAAACTCAGAAATTTGGGCCATCTATTTATTTCTAATTTAATTTTGTTTGGATGGTAGAATTGTATAATCAACTATGATACAGCACTTTAGAGAAAAACATAACCCCAACTCTCCCCCCAAACGCCCCGTTAAATGACATTATCAGGAGAAATGTTTCAAATAAAAGTTGTTAGCTCTTTATATGTATAGTACACATTCCTACTTTTAAACAGAATCGTTGGAGCCGTTTCTGAAAAAATACCAGAAAATTGAAAAATATACGTATTTCAGTAAAAACACACTTCCGGTCATCCGATTTTTTTCGAACTTGGAACTTCAAAACATATTTAATACTAATTAATATTATTTAGATACACAGAATTGTATAGTAAACTGAAATAGTACTTTAGAGAGAAAACCTAATATTCGTTGTAAACCTAATAAACGTTGTAGATTTTTCTATTTATAGTTGATATACTAAGTTTGAAGAATATCGTCGGAGTCATTTTTAGGAAAATCGCAAAAAAAGTAAAAAAAAACAACAACCTGTAAAGTGGTACTTCCGGTTAAGGAATTTTGACAGATGACCTAGTGCCGGATCTCATGGTGATACCTAAACGGAATCTCAAGTTTGAACTTTCTACGATTTTTCGTTTTCAAGCTATGCTGGTCACCATTTTCCAAAAAACCGTTTTTTTTTTTTTTGACTCAGAGGACCTCAAAATGGATATTTCCGGTGAAAATTTCAGATATCGAAAATTTGGCAGGATTACAATATTTCCTCTTACTAGCTTGTAAGAGAAAGTAAAAACGATTCTATAAATACCCCTTCCGGTTTAACCGGTAAATTTTGACAGCTAGACAAATGTGATTGAATATCAAATTTAAGTTTTTTTCTAATACATTTCATACATACATACATAAATACAGACTATTCTCAAAAATATGTAAGCCCATTTTTTTTTTTTTTTTTTAATTTGTCACGATCGTAACAATGGTATAAGAGAACAATAGGGTTAAGAAATTAATATAAGTTAAGTATAAAAAATTTGTAAGAAAGGAATATTTTTAAATCAATGTAATAATTTTGTTTTTATTTAGAATTTCAATTAACCATCAATTTGTGTTGGAAAGATACAATTGCAAAATAATTTTTATTATATAATAAAATATTAAAAGAAGATACCACCAATTTTAATTCGAAACGTACTAGATTTTATAAACAAAAGAAGCATTGTTTTTCTGGTCAAAGAATGTGTATTATTTACCTTATATAAGTTATATGTATATACAAATGAACTTTGACATCAAGAACTGGCGCATTATTATTATTTTTTTATTTATTTAAATAATAAGCAATAATTATTTATTTCATAAATTGCCAAAAGAAATGAAATATTATTTCAATCACTATTGTTTTCACTTTTTTATTTTTTTTATTTAATATTTAATTTCAAGTAAACAATCGACTTTTACTTTTTGAGGAAATTTAAGCATTCAGCTTTCTTGTAAAATACCATTCTACGAACGAGGTATGGTTCAATTATCTTCATATTAAGCGTCAAAAAAAATTCCGAAACTACAATAAATTGAATAACATGAAATATTAGTTTATTGAATTTTTTTTTTTTTCAATACCTGGTCCTGGGACTTCTTTTCAGAAGCATCCCGATGTTACCAGGCGTTTTTTATTCGCGCTCATACCTGCCCGTGAAATGCCAACACACTAGGCGACGTGCCACGTCACTCAAAATGTAGCAGATAGCATAAGAAGCCCCCACACTGTTTCCTCCCATTACTTAATATAATATTCCTGGAAGAAATACAAACAATTAAGCCAGTTTCTAAAAAATGACCCCAACGAATTTCTTTTAAACAAAATATACCGTCAACATGAGGTATAGTACTATCATAACATTTTTTTTGTTGAAAAATTCTACTTTATTTAGGGAGTTAAGATGCGTCCCTTGGGCAGGACAAAGAATCTTACACCGCTATTGCGATCGTGAAAAAATTGAAAAAAAAAAAAAAATCTGGTGTGAAACACTCATACACAAATTTCTCTTACTAGTTTAAAAATTGTAATTAAATTTTATACTTAGTGTACCAAATTTAATGAAATTCGTCGAAAACTGAAAAAAAAAAAACTGTTCAGTAAAAGCGCACTTCCGGTTTACTAAAATTTTCTTGAAACTTGGAATTTTGGCTATCTATTAATTTCTAATTAATTTTGTTTGGTTGGTAGAATTGTATAATCAACTATGATAGCGCTTAAGAAAAAAAACATAACCCCCAACTCTCCCCCAAAAGCCCCCTTAAAGGACTTTACCAAGAGAAATGTTTCAAATAAAAATTATAGCTCTTAATATGTGTAGTTCACATAAATTAGTTTAAAGAAAATCATTGGAGCCGTTTTCTACAAAATAGCAGAAAACTGAAAAAAAACATTTCAGTAAAAACGCACTTCCGGGGCATCCAATTTTTTTCAAACACGGAATTTCAATAACATATTTAATTCTAATTAATATTATTTAAATGACAGAATTGTATAGTAAACTGAGAAAAAAAAAAACACTTTAGAGGAAAACCTAAGCCCATCCCTCCCCCAAAAATACCCTTAAATGAATTTTTCCTAGAGTAATGTTTCAAATAAAAGTTATAGATTTTTGTATGTGTAGTTGACACAACAAGTTTAAAGAAAATCGTCGGAACTAATTTTGAGAAAATCGCAATCAAATGAAAACCATTCATTAAAGTGGTATTTCCGGTTGTGGAATTTTGACAGATGTGTGCTACTGTCAGATCCCATGGTGATACCTAAACGGAATATCAAGTTTAAACTTTGTACAATTTTTCGTTTTTGAGCTATCCTGTTCACAAACACACACACACAGACCCTTTTCTAAATACCACTTTTTTGGACTCAGGGGACCTTAAAACAGGTAATTCCGGTAAAAACTCGATATCGAAAAATTTTGCACGATTACAATACTTCCGCTTACTATAAGATTAAGAGAAAGTAAAAATGGGCTTACATGTTTTTTTTCGAATGGTCGGTATTTATGTATGTATGAAATGTATTCCACCATGTGGTCGTGTAAATTTCTGAATAATCAAAGAAAATTTAAACTTGATATTCAATCATATTGCGGTCAAAATCCGGGTTGACCAGAAAGTGTCAATTTACTAAATCGTTATTAAACATTTTGCTATTGGCGATTTTCTTCAAAATAATTCCATGTTTTCATACACAGTGAATCTCAAAACAACTAATTATAAAAGAAACAATCTTGTTATTAGAATTTATTATATGCTTGTAAATTTCAACTATTTTGTTTTAATTTATAATAATTATTTTATTCAAGAGTACTGATGATCTGGTTTTAATCTGGATTATTGGGTACTGATGATTTGAAAAATTCTGCATAGTAAGTTTATAGGGGGGGGGGGTCCTCCATGTTTGCTATTTCTTAGAAAATTTTACTTTGGTCATTTTACATAAATTTCAGAAAACAATAAAGAATTAAAGTTATATTTTAGGTAGAAATTTTTTTTTTTTTTAAATTAGATTACTGTCCTTTGTAGAGATAAAAAGAAAGTAATACGTATATCACCTCTGTCTAATATGAAAATAATATCAACTTCCTTTTATTAGATTTGTTGGTTTGAAATTCTCCAAAAATTACTGTTCTCCAACTTGAAACCGTTGCAGAAATTATTAGAAATAATGTTATGAAGTTGTGGTGGTTGGTTCCGCAGAGCTGGAAAGCATCAGAGACATTTTCCGTGGTAGCCTGCTTCATTTTGTGGTCATGGACCGGTTTCGGGCGTTCGCCCATCTTAAGGATGCGTTCTTCAGACAGTGTGCCAACACAGACTCGTACAGAGACTTAGTTTCACACTAACTGAGGTGTTTTTTAAATACTAAACTCTTAAACTAGGTAAAGGGATGTGGCCAGATGGGTGGGAAAACACGTGTTGGGTTGTTAAAGGGCAAATTCTTTTCTTACAGTGGACGCGGGGGTCTAATGTTTAAACTCTGTTGTTGGAGGGAGACTTACTTTACAATTAACTAACCAAAATATTAAGAATATACAAAAAATAAAAAATAAGATACACAAAATAAATCTAAATAAAATTAAACAACGATTAAACTAACATTTTAAATTCATTCATTCGTTTAAAACTGAACGATTTTTTATATAATTAAGTTAAGTTTTCAGTTCCAAAGAATTAAGAAATTCCAGTCATTCTTTCACTTTTTCACGCAACCCTCACATCCTCGCAAGCATGTATACCTAATTATGTTCTCTTATATAATTAAGTTTTTTATTATGCATCCCACAAACCATGTCACATCATCACTCACATACATCATCCAACATATTTTTACCCAATAAAACATCCAAATATTTTTTTTTTTTTTTTTTTAATAATATATATATCTAAACTAGTAAAGTTATATAAACATAGTAGATTTAAAACTAAACCTAAACTTAAAATCTATTTAAGAACTATTTGTTGCGTGTGTAATTGTGTTTCCGTTGCTATTGTGGGAGGAGTGTTCTGAATAATGGTTCACTAGCAAATTTAAATCGCAGAAAAATCAAGGAACGATTTACCGAACACATCAGATCATACAAATACAACAAAGTTGACTCAAATTACGCCAATCACCTAAAAACTAACAAACACAAACCCGATGACATAACGACCACGATGAAACTAATACACTCTGGCCACAAAGGACGACGACTTGACATAGTAGAACAACTCGAAATATATAAGCGAACAACACAAAACTTAATAAATGAAGAGACAAAATTTGCTAGTGAACCATTATTCAGAACACTCTTCCCACAATAGCAACAGAAACACAATTACACACGCAACAAATAGTTCTTAAATAGATTTTAAGGTTAGGTTTAGTTTTAAATCTACTATGTACATATAACTTTACTAGTTTAGATATATATATATTTAAAAAAAAAAAGAAAAAAAAAGTGCGTATTTGGATGATGTATGTGAGTGATGATGTGACATGGTTTGTGGGATGCATAATAAAAAACTTAATTATATAGGAAAACATAATTAGGTATACATGCTTGCGAGGATGTGAGGGTTGCGTGAAAAAGTAAAAGAATGACTGGAATTTCTTAATTCTTTAGAACTGGAAAACTTAACTTAATTATACGAAAAATCGTTCAGTTTTAAACGAATGAATGAATTTTAAAATGTTAGTTTAATCGTTGTTTAATTTTATTTAGATTTATTTTGTGTATCTTTTAGATTTATTTTTTATTTTTTGTATATTCTTAATATTTTGGTTAGTTAATTGTGAAATAAGTCTCCCTCCAACAACAGAGTTTAAGATTGACCCCCGCGTCACTGTAGGAAGGAATTTGCCTTTAACAACCCAACACGTGTGTCCCACCCATCTGGCCACATCCATTACCTAGTTTAAGAGTTTAGTATTTAAAAAAAACACCTCAGTTAGTGTGAAACTAAGTCTCTGTACGAGTCTGTGTTGGCACACTGTCTGAAGAACGCATCCTGAAGATGGGCGAACGCCCGGTCGATGACCACAAAATGAAGCAGGCTACCACGGAAAATGTCTCTAATGTTATGAAGTGTTAAGAAATTCTAAAGGCCAGGCCGATAACCAATAAAAATCTTTATTACTTTCTCTAACATCTAGTAAGAGGAAGTATTGTAACAGTGTCAAATTTTCGATATCGAGTTTTCACTGGATATATCCGTTTTGAGGTCACCTGAGTCCAAAAAAGTGGTTTTTAGAAAATGGTATTTGTGGTATGTATGTATGTATGTGAACTGCATAGCTCAAAAACGGAAAACCATAGAAAGTTGAAACTTAATATCACCATGGGATCTGACAGTACGTTATTCCTCAACCGGAAGTTACCACCTTATTGGTTAGTTTTTTTTTTACTTTTTTGTAATTTCCTCAAAAACGGCTACCAACGATTTTCTTGAAACTTGGTATATCAACTACACATACAAAGAGCTACAACTTTTATTTGAAATATTTCTCCGGAAAAATTCAATTTAAGGGTACTTTTGGGGGGTGGGGGTGGTGTTACGGCCTCTTCTGAATTGCTATTTCAGTTTATTAGACACAATTCTGTCATCTAAATTATATTAATTAGAATTAAATAAGTTGTTGAAATTTCGAATTTGAAAAAAATCGGATGACCGGAAATGCGTTTACTTTACTAAATGATTTTTTTTCTCTTTTTCGGGTATTTTCTCAAAAAATGGCCATGACGATTTTCTTGAAACTTCTTATATAAACTAAACATGCAAAGATCTAAAACTTTTATTTAAAACATTTCTCTGAGAAAATTCATTTAAGGACACTTTTAAGGGAGGTTTGCGGTTATTTTTTTCTCTAAAGTGCTATCATAGTTGATTATACAATTCTATCATCCAAACAAAATTAATTAGAAATAAATAGATGGTCAAAATTCCGAGTTTCAAAAAAATTAGTAAACCGGAAGTGCGCTTTTACTGTGAACAGTTTTTTTTTTTTTTCAGTTTTCGACAAATTTCATTGAATTTGGTACACAAACTATAAAATTTGTCAATTATAATTTTGAAAACTGGAGTAAGAGAAAGTTGTGTGAGTGTTTCACACCAGATTTTTTTTTTTTTTTATCATTTATATGTGAGTTTATTGAAGACTTGAGTTTTATACTGATCTTTATACTGATATTACCATGGGATCTGACAGTACGTTATTCCTCAACCGGAAGTACCATTTTAGTAGTTAGTTTTTTTTTTACTTTTTTGCAATTTCCTCAAAAAACGGCCACCAACGATTTCCTTCAAACTTGTTATATCAACTACACACACACAAAGAGCTACAACATTTCTCCGGAAAAATTCAATTTAAGGGTACTTAACTATATTTCTATGAAATATAGGTACTGATCTATATTTCTATGTTAGGGCAACGTAGTAAAAAAATGTTAAATGTAATAAAAAGTAATAAATTTTATAATTATTGTATTTATATGCAAAAGAAAATTGAATTAGCTTCCTATAACTGAAATACTTGATAATTAGGCAAAAAATTACTTGAAAACATTTTCACAAACTAATCTCTATAATTGATTATGTAAAGGAAGGTTATGTACAGAAATAGATACTGTAACACATTTCTAAACTTTAACTATATTCCAAATTATTAATTATAATCTAATAGCCAGAATTTGCAGAAAAAGAAGGCAATTCCTTATATGTCCTTATTACACATTCCATTATTATATATATGGATATGTTATATTGCATTATTACTAAAGCAAAGTTAATTATAATTCTTGAAAAAAAAACTTATTTAAACTTTCACTAAATTATGCAGATAGTACATTTTGCCCATTTAATAATAATAATTCATTTAGAAACCAGTAAATATTATTTAGTTCTCTATTTTCATTTAAAATAAATGACATTATTAAAAGATGATAGATTACTTTTTCTTACCATTCATTTTTTTTTTCTATTTACAAATTAGTAATAAATAATGACACAATGCACTTAACAAAACTTTCTTTACTCTGCCCACTGACAAGATAGGTAATATTATGCAACTTACATTTTTAACAAATGTCATGGAATCATTTTATAAAAAAACTATGAACTATACAACAAAGTTTAATGGTGGGTGATAATTTTTATAATTTTTTTTTTTTTAATCACAAAACCGTAAAAGATTGTTTTATGTCATTTTGATGTGAGATTTAATTGCAGATTTTTTTTTTTTTTTTTTTTTAGATGTCAGAGCATTTATATAGATAGATATCCACTGATATTTGAGAGGGTGGTTTCAGCTAAGGTTGCTGTTAATAGCGTTTGGTCCGGCCTTATCTCTCAAAATGTGGTTCCCTCTTCCAAAAAGTTCTTATTGTTTAATTCAGTGTCTAGGTCTATTGCCTGTTATGCAGCTCAGATATGGGGCTATCAACGCTATGAGGTGTTAGAACAGTTGTTAAGATTTTTTATTAAAAAACTGTATTCACTGCCTAATATTACCCCCAATTATATGCTCTATGTGGAGACGGGTGTGGATTTACTGTTGTTGTTTACTTTAAGGATGCATTTCAATTACTGTCTGAAGGTGTTGAACCTGCCTCAATCTAGACTCCCCAGAATTTTGGCGTTGGAAGTAATCAAACAGAACGCCTATTGGTTTGGTAGTTGGATAAGGTTGGCGGAGAAATATGACTGTGTGTTTAGCCCCTCTATTAATGACTGGGAGTGTTGGAGAGATCAGCTGGCAGCGCTGATAGTCAGGATTAGAACGGTTCATCGGGAAGAAGTTATTGCGTCGGCTAGGGCATCCGTTAGATTTTCACATTATGGACAGTTGGATTTGAATGAAATGCTATTTTCCTTTGAACGGCACGATGATAATAGGACATATACACTTCAGCATTTGCGATGGCTTTTTAAGCTAAGAGGTGAACTTTTATTCCTGAATCACACTCCTTGGCTGGAGAGGGATGTCCAGACGTGTTCTTTATGCAATTTAAATGCTAGAGAAGATATCGTTCACTTTCTTGCAGTCTGCCCTATACTGACGGAATTCGATTACGTTACTTGGGTGTCCGTACCCTCGCTGTGAGTTCACTGAGAGATTATTTAAATGCTCTGGACTGTCATGGTCTCATAAATTTCGCCAGGTCTCCTTGGCGCTACCGTTTTCAGTTGGTGCAGGAATTTTGATTGTTGTTAATTTTCATCATGTAACTTAATTTGGTATTATTATAATTTATTTATGTATCATAAGTTTTTTGTTTTTATACTATTCTTTGGATTATGTAATATTGATAAAAGTTTATTTTTCCATTTAATTAACGGCATTAATTCCTTAAATTAAATTAGTAATTTATTTACTTGGCATTTATTACATTTGATTGATGACACTTATTGTTTTTAGTAATATGAAGTTGTTGGTTCATTTGTATTAGGATTTAAATTGGTTTTGTTTTACATCAACCTCCGGCTGACGGGTTTCCCAAGCCGTATATACTTGTGTTTTCAGTTTTGCTATAGAAATGTTTATTTGTGTTTTAATAAAGTATATTATTATTATTATTATTATCCACTGATATTTTCGTCTTATCTTTATTATATAAATAATGTTTTATGTTGACAATTTTTAGAATCCAAATTATTTATTACTATTTTGTCAATTTCAATTATTGAAGGAACCAAAATTCACAACCTTTTTTTTTTGGTCGCATTGTATCAATTCGCGTTCATTGTAATTCACAAACGCTTCTCATAAAGAGGACAAGACTTTTCACCGACCATCACACGTCTTTGAACAGTATCTACTCGCGTGGGGTTAGATTTGTGAGCAAGCACGTGTCCACAACATAGAACAGTTGGATCCAAAAAGTGATCAGGTGTAGCTGTGGCATTCACAGATTTATGCATTCAAGTAGATTTTTTTTAGAGGCGCGTTCTTACAAGTCAAGTTTAGTTGTCCGATTTTAGTTGATCAGTAAAAGTTTAATGCGACTTGAATCAGTTTTGGTTCATACGTTTCAATTGAAATCGATCAAACCGTTTCAATAACGACACGGAGCACTTTATGAGTTGAAAGCAAACTGAGAGGCCAATTGGGCGATCTGGAGGTTCACACTTGTCAATACTTGAAAGATGGCGGGCGGTAAAGTTAATACTTGAACGATAAAGTTTGACTTGGTCAAACTTTTATTGATCCACTAAAAAGTTGATCAACTTTATTGAAACAAAAGGTTCTCACTAGGTTTTTCATTCAATTTCTGTTGATCAACTAAAGTCGGTCAACTAAACTTGACTCCATGAGAACGCGGCTTTAGATATCATTGTTTAAAGAAGATATTTTCATTTAATGGGGTGTGGTTGCTTCATTAAAAAATCCTTAACAGTTCATTTTTTTAGAGTCTATGTGTTAGGAGAAGAAACACCCATTACTAAATGCTACTAAAATTATTAATACTTGGATTCGTTATCACACTGGCATTGTCATAAAAAATTATTTTTTTCCAAAAATTATTAATCCATTTTTGGAACAATTATTATTTTGCTCCAAAATATTCACAATAATTCATCATTACCTAAATTTAATAAAAAAAAAAAAAAAATCTTTGGTATTTTATCCATCGTAGCATGCATATTGATTTTCTTCCTGACCGGTTTCGGATTTTCATCCATCGTCAGAGCAAATTCACCAAGTTCGTGTAGAGAGTACACTTCAACTTAATGTTTCTGTTCATAAATATGCGTGGTATGACGGATAAAATAACAGATGTTATCCATCATTGAGGACCCATCCACATTTTCAAAAAAAAATCTTTTTTTTTGGAAATGAAATCAAGAATAATTCATGACCTTTTATCATTTTATTTCGAATCGTAATTATTTTGTTAGAAATGTAATGAATGCTATTTCTTTATCACTATAAATTCCTAAACTAGGTAATGTGAAATTTCATTACTGATATCAAAACAAGTAAATCCTTTTTATTTCAAGTACACTAGTTGAATACAATTGAAAACCTTGTCCTCAGTTTCAAAAATACAAAATTTCTATATTTCTAATAAACTTGACATTCTCCACCGGCAATAATTTTTTTTGGGGGGGGCTTCTTGTACTATTTATATATATTGTAGGTTTATTTATAGATCTATATCAAGTTTCTGTATGAAGTTATAGAGTTCTGTGTATGTCTTGTGGTTATTTAAAATAGAATTTAGGTTCGGGGGTAGTGTACATCCAGCTTTAACTATGGTGTCCCATAGCAATTCTCTTCCAGTGGAGTATTTCTCACAAGATAAAATGATGTGTTCCGCAACAATTTTTGCATCAGGTGGGCATGGACATTTGGAATCTCAGCCTGCATATTAAGGTATAAAACTTCCATGCTGAAGGCATGGAATCATGGCTTAGAGGGTGTGATGGCAAGAAGAAAGAAGATATAATTTTTAAATAATAAATAAATCTAAAAATTATAACTATTGGTTCCAGCCAGCCGCTATCCGCAGGTCAAGAACCGCGACAAAACCCTTTCAAACATGGGTCGATATACAGTCAAAAGAACCGCCGGCAAAACCCTTTCAAACAGGGGTCAATACACATTCAAAAGAACCGCCGCCGGCAAAACCCTTTCATACAAGGGTCAATGTACACCTGCTGGCCTGTATTTCCTTCATACAAGGGTCAATGTACACTCAAGAGGCCACCTGGCTACCATCTATCGCCACCCCGGACCGACCTCCCCTAAGGTCAATATACTACGCGAGATGTCTTAGTGTGGCACATACTTACATCTGCCAATGTGTGAGTGATGCAAATATAAACGTCTCTCCACTGGAGGAGGGGATCAGTCGTACATCAGTATCACATCAGTATTCTACGCAGTTCACAACCGGTACGAGATCAGTTACGCAGCAGTCATTCATCAGTTAAACACCAGTTATACATCAGTCATCGTTCACGTCAGTTTGAAACTTAACTGCATCGCGGCACATCGCGAGCGCGTCCCTATTCAAGGTTTTAAACACTATTTCTTTAATATTTCTTAATCTTTTCATAATTCTTAATATTCATTTACAATTGTGCATCTTAGTTTTCTATTTCAAAACACTTTAAATTATTTGTTAAAATATAGTTTATTTTCATAAATCCGTAGTACGTATTTCGAATAACAACTCTCTAAACTCCCTAACTAACCATCACTTACTCATCACTTCAACTCCCGATACCAAGACATCTGATTCCAATACAAGGGAATGTGTGGTTGTAAACCAGTATAAAATGTTCCTTTAACATTCCTCAGCTGCTCATATTCGACACTCCACTCATTATAATATTGGGCTTTTGCATAATTTTTAATATCAGCAACTAATAACATTTTATCTATGGGTAGACCAGAAGAGGCCGCACTTCTCGCCCCTAGGTCCGCCATTTCGTTACTTCTTAACCCGGAGTGTCCCTTAACCCATATTAGGCGGACTACCTTCCCTTCTAACTGCAAGTTCTTAAGTAAAACTGCACTGTTTGCAGTAATGTGAAGGATGGATTTTTACCAGACTGGAGAGAACGCTCTGAATGTCAGAAAGAATAATAATAGTAGTAGAGTGAAGCGAGGCTGCAAGATGATAATTTATTATTGATTGGGTGATAAATTCTAATAGAATGAGTTCCATCATTAGGTATATATTTATTTGCAGGAACTATTCAGAAGAATATTGGAAATCCACAATGGAAAATATTATATTTATTGAGACCATTAATGGGAAGCTGCTATTTTAGAAGTTAGTTACCTCTGAAGGATACAACTGGGCTATGTCCTTGCACTTTTCAACACAGTCTATCGTGTTATCCTATCTTCTTACTGCCAGCATAATCATCATTCTTCACCAGTTTTTCACTGAGAGTAGATATTTATTTAAAGAATTACTTGCTTTTTTTAAGAAAAAGAAAAAAATTATCCAATTGTTATCACTTTAACCAATTTATACCATTATTATTACTATTATTGTTATTATTACATTTTTAAATAAAAACTTTTCTGTAATAAACAAAACAAACATTGATAAATTTATAAATGACTAAATTGTCTCTATTATATAAACAATATATATATAAAATATATAAAACATTCTTAGTTACAAGCAATATTTTTCTTTAACTAAAATATTACAATCACTTATCCGGGAAGGGGGTTAACAATTATTTTTTTCAATTACTTTTTTAAATTTCAACAAATAGAAAAAAATACAAAATCATTTTTATTAGTTAAAATTTCCTATTTAATTAAACAATTCATAATATCAAATTCCTTTTAAAAATTAACAGTCATAAATAATAACAAATTACCTTGTGCTGATCTCTCACTATTCTTATTATCAATATTATTAATATTAATATTTTCATATTGAGACATAGTTAAGGGAACAGACAATGTTTAGAATTATACTTTCATAACTATTGCATCAAGTTTACCGGATTTGTGTCAATCGGCTTGATGGAAATTCCGCTATTTTTTTTATAATTTTTTTAAGAGGTTACCGAAACTGTGTTCAATTTGATACCGTTAGAGGAAATTCCAATTAGGAATTGATGAGATCATCCAAAATTGTCCAGGACAAATAATAGGAAATAAGAAGTTGAACACAATTAATTGCAAGTCCTTGAGGAATCATTTTATGATTTTTTTTTTTTCTCAAGGGTTCTGTACCGCGATCATTTCTTGATCTATTGTACCCCCCTCTGGTGCCTAAGATGAGCTAGCTCATCTAAGGCACCCTCTCCAGGTTTAACTCCCTGAGGAATCTCAGGATCCTGGAAGGTTCTAGGGTAGGTATTTCTTCCTCCCTAGAACTGGTAACAACCCAGACTACTAAATCTTCTTTGAATGACGGCATCACAGTCCGTGAGGAGATGTATCGGAGTTTCCTCCGCCTCTCCACAGAATCTGCATATGCCGTCACCTACTAGGCCAAGCTTTCTCAGGTGCCCCCCGAGTCTGCAATGCCCCGTAAGGAATCCCTTAAGAATACGGATCCTATTCTTATTCAGACTGATGAAGGCTTTCGACCTTTCCTGGTTATAACCGCCCAGACAGACCTTGGCCTGCCTCAGTCCCGGAATGGTGTTCCAGAGACGAGCTCTTTTAGCCACCTCCTCCTTCTTGTTTCTTCTAGAAATACTTGGTCACTGACTCCACAAAAGAGCTCTGGCCCAATAAGTGGAGATACAGCGCCTTCCTTTGCCAGGGCGTCAGCTGCCTCATTACCTTCCACGCCGACATGTCCCGGCACCCAATGTAGGGTAACTTTATTGCTCCTGCCTAGTTCATTAAGTTAGCCTAGGCAATCCGATACCATTTTAGAACTGAGTACGTAACTATCTCCTGATTCCGATATCCCCGATCAAGGTTCAACTGAACGCACCTTCCAATAGCGTAGATGGCGCTCCTGGAAGATGCTAGGAAACCTACCCATGGGTTCTGAGTGTTTGATTCTAGGCCCAAACACCATCATTTTATGATATTTTGTTGTCACAATTGTTGGAATAAATTAGTAACATTAATAACAGTTTAACTATAGCCAAACACAGTATTATGACCATTTAAATCCCCTACTTACGATTAGTGAGCCTATAATGTTGCTAATAAATTTCTCTCTGTGTAAGTACCTCGATTATTTGGGGGAATTATATAATGATAATCCAGATATTTCTTTATAACTGTTTTTATAACAGTTTCATTATAACCTTACAAACGAAAATTATGAGTTAGCGCAAGCCAAGTTACAGACAGAATTGCCACATTATATTAATATTTTGTAAACAATGTTCCAAATTCCCTTTATTGTTTAAACACAATACAGTAACAATATTTGCTAATTTCTATATAAATTACATTCTTTTATTAATATTTATCAAAAGCGTGAATATTTTTAAAAAAACTGATCACTAATTTCAATTTCTTTTTTAAAAAACACACAGTTTTTATCATAGTGCATATTCTACGTGATGCGTTCGTAGAAATACGAGAAAACATAAGGAGTCGTACTGGAAAATAATCCGGCACATTTTCAGGAACACTTACAATGCGGGACAGAGTGTAGAATCCGAAACGGAGATGGTCATCCTATTGTAAAGTCCTTCTATTATTATCTCCATCAATTCTGAATTTTTCAAATCTGAATTCAGTGAGGAATATATTTGAAAATGCATTTTGTTTATTTACTCCCACCTTCCTGCCTTCCACATTTTTTAGGCTCTAATCTCAGATATTACTGTGCGGATATCAATGCACTTGGAAATTGCATTTTTTTTTTGGATTTGCCAGAATTGATAATGCTGTAATGGTTTTTCAAAATTACGCGTGATATCTAATGTAAAATTTTCAATTCTCTTGCCAGAAATGTACTCAGAACTTTCCGCAATTTAACACATTTTGTTATCCACACATGCACATACCTTTCAGGCTTAGGAAAAAATTCTTTTCCCTAGGATAGATCTAAATCTCAGATCCTTCCAGAATTCCCTATATTCAATTTTTCTGCAAAAAGGTTTTATATATTTATATATCTGTGTGTGTGTTTTTGTGTAGTTTTTTACCAAGTTGAAAAAAATACTCGGAAAAATTGAAGAAAGAGTAAATCGCATTTGAACGGAATCTTCGTAATCGGATCATCTCATGATTCCTGAACGAAATAACCAATGTGACTTCCTGCAATTTTTCGTTTTATAGTTATTTTGTGTAAGTAGTACAAGCACCCACATATTATTCGTTAAAAACCTTCTTTTTTTTCCCTTCTGTGATCTTAAAACATGTAGTATCCTAGAGAAAGTTCATTTCGAAACTTTGACATATGCAACGATTGCACCGATAAGAGAAGTAAAAAAAAGAGAATTGAAAAACCATAGCGCCTTTGGTATGGTGCTACTAAGATAATTAGAATTCTGTTTATTATGTCAAAGATAAACAATATTTAACTATGTTTCAAACCTAGTAATAATTGAATCAAAAGCTGTTGAACCAAATGAGCAATAAGCGAACCTTCTGATAAAATCATTAGTCCACTATATACATTTTTTTTATGAAATATTTCTTTTGATTTTTGTATGAAGTTAAGATACAAATCCTATTAAATGTGTAGGGGTAGTGAACCCCCACCACTCATCCACTCTAGCGGAGAGAAACAGCCCCTCTCGCAAAGAGAGGAGAGGCTTGGCCAGTATATATATATATATATGAGAGATAGGCAATCAGACATCATTCAGATAGAATTCTGTTGATTTATACATCAGTTTAACATCGCTCCGTTCATATCTTCTTAGCCACGTCAGCCTGTCAGTTCAGTTCAGTTCAGTTAGTGTAAAGTCCTTGGCAGTCAGTCATATACATATATATCAATTATATATCTTAAACCAAATCTTAAGGTGTTATTTATCACTCATCAAGCAACAACCTACATCTCCTCACAACACCCTTACAAATGGTACATTACTGGAACTGGATTTTGTGACCCAATTTCTATTATAAATAGCGCAGAAATTGATTTAATTAATTTTAGTTTTTAAACATGAATTAGAATCAATATGTAAAGAATGTTGTTCCATTAAATTAATGAACAAAAAATTCGAACAAGCTTTGCATTTAATTCAAAGAGAAATGTTGCAGGTTATATTTGAGATAACTATTTACTGAAATGTTGAATACTATCTGGTAGATAAGACACAATCAACATTTGAAAAAATTGAATAGCTTTATAAACATCAATATACTAGATATGGAATACATCTAGGAAATATAATATTCAGAGCTGGTGCACCAGAGTTTATTTGCATTTGCTAAATAATGTAATGCAATCAGTTAAGGCATGGGTAGAATATTTACTTGAAAAGTACAGAATATTGAATGGACAATTAGTTTTATTAATGCCATATTTAACTATGTTTCAAATCTAGTAACAATTGAATCAAAGGCTGTTGAGCTAAATGAGCAATAAGCAAACCTTCTGATAAAATCATTAGTCCACAATATACATCATTGGTAAATTTCATTCAGTCGTTAGCATATAGTGGCAGAGTTTATAAAAATGCTGTAAGAGAATTATGGTATATGGATAATGAACTGGATAGTTATAAGAAACTGCTGATAATCTTAGGAAAACTGGACATAATGCAATCAAGGGTTATACCTAACTATATTTTGGATTTATTAAAACATTTTACTAATATATTTTAAAATCAAGGTTGGGTGACAAGCTAGAGTTAATAGTAAAAACGGCATAAATTATATATATGCGGTGGTAGTACCAAAAAAAAAAAAATACCTAGTTTGAGGTTCGTACGATTTCTTATGTTTTGAGAAATTTTATTCACACTCACAGACCATTCGCTAAAAGCATTTTTATTTTTTTCATTCTCTGTGGACCTCAAAACTCTTATTTCCGGTGAAAACTCAATTTTAGAAAAGTAATTCCTCATATTAGGATTAAGAGAAAGCGAAAATCAATATTTGTTACAATATGAAGCGCAAAAATTTACTCGTAACCGCATAAATATAAATAAATAACCTATGAGTTTTAATCCAAACAAACCATGACCTATATATGACCATAATAGAACAGATAGGTATAAAATAGTGAATAATTATTTCCGGCTAACTATTTTGGCAAACTATAGATCAATACTATAAGATTAAAGAATGTAATTTTTAAAAAAAGTAGACAAATCTCTAAAAACAATGGATGGAACTTATGATAATGCTATTATTTAATCATCTCTTTATCCTATAAGAAGCAGTTATGCAGAACTAGATCTATTATCTTTTCATTATTTTGTAGGAGGATACATCTTAGTCCACCTCATTCGGTGCCATAGAATTTTTTTTTTTTTAATACTATTACTATATGTATTCTTTGTGTGGTCTGTTACGTATTTGTTATTTCTTAATATTAACATTATATGCATTTTGTAAAAGGGAAAATAAAATTTAAAAAAATCTCATATGAAATATATTATTTTGTATACAGCAGTTCAACTACAGTTGAAATTGACAAAGTTTATTCAATTTTCCAAGTTTTATTATGTGTATTCACTGAAAATTCCAATACGAGAATTTGAGATAAAATTAGTATTTTCTAATATGTAATAAAATAATGGAAGAGGTTTGTAAATAAATAAAATAATGGATAACATTTTTAACCAGTATAAGTTCATTATTTTAACTGTTACCTCTTTGTCTCAGATGCTGATCTTCAACCGATCAGATACATACAAGAAACTATCTTAGATAGAATTCTCCAGGTCTTTTATAAAGAACTAATGTGCATTTTGGAATCAGAAAATAACTATGAATTAGATCTAATGCCTAATCATATTTGAATTAAACTGATGGTTAGGTACACAGTATTAGTAAAATATTAGAGATTTTTTTTCAATGAAATCCTATGTGTCATTTTTTTTGGTTATTGATGAGTATTGGCCATTAGCCCCTTTTAAGGATGTTTGGATATACGAGGTGTGTAAATTAAGTAATGAGACTGATTTTTTATCTTTTTTTTATTCAAATAAAATTACAATTCAACATTGTCCCCTTCAAAGTAACTACCTTGGGAAGCCACACAACGCTGAAGACGATTCTTCCATTCGTCATAGCAGTGCTGGAACTCGGATACTGGAATAGACTTCAGTTGGTCGGTTACGGCTGTTTGAATATTCTCCAATGTTCCAAAATGACGTCCCTTGAGGTGATTTTTCAATTTGGGGAACAAAAAAAAGTCACATGGACTCAAGTCGGGTGAATAAGGAGGCTGAGGAGCCACAGGAATGTTATTACTGGCCAAATACTCATTAATAGAAATCGCGGTGTGACACGGAGCATTGTCGTGATGCAACACCCACTTATTTTTGATGTTTGGTCTCACACGCATGACTCTTTTTCGAAGTCTCTCAAGAACTTCTCGGTAAAAATGTTGGTTTACCATTTGGCATTGAGGCACAAATTCTTTGTGAACGATTCCTTGGCTATCAAAAAAGCAAATCAGCATGCATTTGATTTTTGACTTGCTCATTCTTGCTTTTTTTGGCCTTGGAGAGGTTGAAGTGTGCCACTGCATGCTCTGACGCTTAGTTTCTGGGTCATACTCAAACACCCAAGACTCATCTCCTGTAATAACACGTACCAAAAAAATTGGGATCGTTTTCAATTGCTCCCAAAAAGTCAAGGCTCCTTTCCTTTCTGATGTCTTTTTGCTCTTGTGAAAGATTTTTCGGAACCATTTTTGCACAAATTTTTCTCATCCCCAATTCATTAGTCAAAATTTGATGAACGGTTGTGTGAGTCAAATTCAACTGTTCGCCGATCATTCAGACTGTCAAACGACGATCTGAACGCACGAGATCGCGGATTCTGCCAACATTTTTGTCGGTTCTTGAAGATGAAGGCCTTGCGCTGCGAGGATCGTCTTCAATTGATTCCCTTCCTTCTGCAAACGATTTAAACCACCTAAAAACCTGTGCTCTCGACAAAACATTGTCTCCATAGGCCTGGCAGTTTTTCAAACACTTCCGTTCCTTAAAGGCATACACTTAAGGATAAGTCGCTGAGTATAAAATAAAGCAGACTTTCCCGGATAAAAAAAAAATTATAAGAAACATTCACAAAAAATAAAATTTTTAATAAATAAAATAAATTTTTAATTGTAGAATTAAAGGCTAGAAGTGGCCATACCTATATAATTATTATATTTACAGAAAATTAGATTATTAATATAGATTATCTTAACTGTAAGCCTTTCTAATGACTTGGAATAAATTTTAAAAGAACTCTGTGAATTTTTAAATTGAAATTATAGATCATTCAATTTAGATTTATGTCATTTATGTATTTTATACAATTTCTAATTAAAAGAAAATGTTCTTACTTGGTTGTCATCTGCCCTTTTCAAAAATATTTATGTGGAGAAGATTAGAATTCTTTAAATAAATATTTAAGTGAAGCTCTTCATCACAGCAAATTAATTATACAAGAAGATTATTTGAACATTTTTGTTTAAATGTATTCTTATAAATTAATAAACTATTTATAGTTTTTTTTTATTTATTTGTTTGATTATATTATTTATTTATAATAGATATAACAAAATACATGTATTTGGTTGCAACTCTGGTGACCGTTAGCCAAAGCATTCAATTTTTACTTTCTCTTATTCCTAGTATGAGGAAGTATTTTAATCATGTTAAATTTTCGATATCGATTTTTCACCGGAAATATCTGTGTTCAGGTCCCCTGAGTCCAAAAAAGTGGTTTTTAGCAAATGATCTGTGTATGTGTGTATGTGAACAGCATAGCTCAAAAACGAAAAAGCGTTACGAAAATTGAAACTTGATATTACGTTTAGGGGTATCACCATGGGATCTGACGGTGCATTGTCTGTCAAAATTCCTCAACCGAAAGTACCACTTTACAAGTTGTTTTTTTTTTTTTTTACGTTTTTGCGATTTTCTCAAAAATATGCTCCGACGATTTTCTTTAAACTTACAATATCAACTACACATACAAAGAACTATAACTTTTATTTGAAACATTTCTCTGGGAAAATTCATTCTAGGGTAGTTATGGGTGGGGGTAGGGGTTAGGTATTCAACTAAAGTGTTATTTCAGTTTATTAAACAATGCCATCATCTAAATAATGTTAATAAGAATTAAATATGTTGTTGAAATTCCGAGTTTGTAAAAAATTGGATAACCGAAAGTGCGTTTGTTTTAACACTTTACTAAATGATTTTTTTCACTTCTTCGCGATTTTCTCAAAAGTGCCTAGGACGATTTTCTTGAAACTTCGTATATAAACTAAACATGCAAAGATCTATAACTTTTATTGAAAACTTTTCTCTGAGAAAATTCATTTAAGGGTACGTTTTGAAGGAGACGTGGGGTTATAGCTTCCTCTAAAGTGGTATCATAGTTGATTATATAATTCTATTATCTAAACCAAATTAATTAGAAATAAATAGATGGCCAAAATTCCAATTTTTAAGAAAATTAGTATGCCAGAAGTTCGCATTTACTGAAAAGTTTTGTCAGTTTTTCTACGAATTTCGTTATATTTGGTATACAAACTATATCATTTGTCAATTATAATTTGGAGAACAGGAGTAAGAGAAAGTTATGTGAGTGTTTCACGCCAGATTTTTTTTTCTATATTATTTGATTGTAAATAGTACATTATATACTGTAGTATATAAACATTATTATTATTATAGTAACATATAAAGAACCGTAACAGTATTTTAAAGTAGCACTTTGATCTGAGGCCTGTCAAAGAACCTTGGAAAATTCAGTTTTCTCAAAAGTTAAAAGTTTCGATTAACAAACATTTGAACTATAAATTTGCAAACAGATATGAAGTTTGCAGAAAATCGTTGCATCATTTTTGAGAATATCACTCACATAAACTGAGTAAACCATTCAGTAAAGTTGCAGTTCTGATTGACAGATTTTAATCGAAACCTTCACTCCGTTACCATGGTGCTACTGAATTGAATATCAAGTTTTAGCTTCCACTGATTTTAAAGACCTTTCATACACATACACGCACGCGTATATAGTCCAATCGTCAAAAATATTTTTCTTACGTTGGAGATGTGATGGATGCAAGAAAGTATAACTATTTTATTTAAAGAAAATAATCAAAATTATGTGAAAATACAAGCTCGTTCGCAAAAAGGGTAACCCAGGTAGAAAAGTACAGTTACTGGGACAGTTCAACAACCTTGATGGCATTATACTACCCCCTTCTTCTCACTGGGGAGGAATTGAACGAACAGAGAGAAGACATTCTTTTCAAGCCAGATTTGTTGTAGACACCAAGGAGAACACATCAGAACTGTAACAGTTTTAAATTATAACATAAGAGTTATTCCAGTTATTATACTTATAAGCTTATTATTGTGATATTTTAAAGTAACTTAATTTCTCTTAGAGAATTTTAAAAACAGTGGTGCTATCTTGATTATTACTAATACTTCTATCTCAAACATACATACAAGCCCTTTTACTAAACCGCTCACGCCACAACCAACTACCACAAATACACAACATCAACAATTACATTTCAGAGACTTCTTAGGTTTTGACATATATTTCGAATATGAAAGACCTTTTGCGAAAATTTGTATACGTTCGCAATATTTCGTCTTTAAATTTTTAATAAAGAAAGTCAATTCTTATAGTGTCATATAACTTTATAAATATATACAAATCAAACAATATTCTGATCTCCATGATTTCCCAGAGAAATATAACGCTTGAGACATCTAAATTTAATATAACTCTGGAAAGAGCAAAGATAAACTTTCAGGGAAGGGATTAGCTCAGTGATTAGCGCACTGGACTCCCACACGGAAGTCTCGCGTTCGAGTCCAGCTGTGCAGCCCTTAGATTTTTTTTTCTTCCTAGGAGGTGATGGACAGAGTTGTCTGTAATGAGATAACATTGTCCAGAGGCCGGCAGTGCACTAAGAAGGCTACGGGCACCAAATGACCTTAGATGTTGACGCACCTTAAATTAAAAAATAAATAAATAAATAAACTTTCCATTTCTTTAGCCACCTGAATTTCGCTTTAAAGTGGTATTCGGACAGTTCAGCCCAGAGAAAGTTTTTAAAATTAATTAATTAATTAGATTGATGATCAAAATGTGACATAATAAATAAAGGGAAAGAAATATTATTTGGTATATATATATATATATATTTATTCTGGCAAGAGCAAATGTTAAAGGGCAGCCAAATAGTCACGAACGTTTGTGGATTCTTGTGAAAGTGAGCAAGTTGTTTAGTAAGGAGAATGAAACAGAGAAGTACCTTTATGAGTATAGTAAAAGAAGATGGAATCAATGACCGACCCTAGCTAGGTGAGGTATACCCAGCGGCCAGCTCAGACACTCTTCAGATAGTTCAACATTTTTATTTTTATTTTTAGATGTTATAAAAACTCTCATATTAGCTAGAGGTTTAATAATTGTAACAGCACGAGATGAAAGTTAAAACGGAACAAATACTTTGCCTTTAATATATTTTATCATGGTTATTTTTTTGTTTTGTTCTGTTTTGTTTTAGGTGATTTCATCTCTTATCGGAAGTGTATGGCCAATCACGATTCACGATATTAACAAGCAAATACTCATATATTCCTTAGTTATTGACAATAAATGCACTTATATAAGTAATGAAATATTATAAATTGATTTAGCACAAAAAAACAAAATCTACTTAAAAACTTCTATTAAAAAGAAATTTTTTACTTTCTAATATTTTATTTGGCCATAACTTGGGCCATATAAACTATAAAAAGTTATTTCCATTAATTAGATAAAATAAGAGTTGGCTTATCAATCTTTCCTATTGCACAGAAAATACAGAGTCAAACTTACTGTTTCTTTCAGACAGGATCTTGGAAATGACTTTTGCATAAAACTTTTGGAGATTATTTGTTCTGTAATTCCTATAATTGGTACTGCATCCAGACAAGCCTCTAGATTGATTTATATAACATATTCAATGGTGTTTCCTCTTCTCCTTGGCAATACCTATAGAGACTATCATTAGTCTGGCTAATTTGCACATAATTTTTTTAAGACTACCAGCGACTAAGGCCTCATTCGAATAACTTTGCCTTATATCTAGACGAAATAGATATTAACATATTTCTTGGCATATCTTTGACTTGTCTCACATTTTTAATTGTTGATCATCTATCATGACTTCAAAAAAGCTGAGATCCTTTAAAAGCTCAAGAAGCAATGGCGTCCACATGATCTCCAAAAGGTAGATAGACACTGGATATATCAAAATTCATCTGAATAAACATATTTTGTTTTCTTAACTACTATAAACTAAAAAAAAAAAAAAAAAAAAAATATTCAGGGTCCACCCAAGATGATGTTTGTTAAGAGGAGTGTGGTATAACGTTAATATAATACACCCAGACACCTCAATTTGTAAAATACAGAGAAAATGAAGTGATGGAAACAAGTTGATGTAAGAGTTATGATAAGTCTTGTTTGGAAGAGTGTAAGAGCTTTGTGGTATCTCGAGATCTTGATTAATTCAGCAATCATTTATATGATGAACATTAATCTAAGCCAATGACATACATAGATATCCAAAATAAAGGAAGGCGAAGCTCTTACAAGGTATAGTACTCTAAGCTTTAAGAAACTATCAATTGGGGTTAGATTTTTAGAATCATCAATGGTAATTAGTGTGCGCATTAGGTATTCAGCTAATAAACATATTGTAACGGAGCCAGTGGTGCCATCTAGGAAAGGAAGTAGGAACCGCAAGTTCTCTTAGTGGCCGCAGCAAGCGCTAGTGAATAGTTCTTTCTAGAAGAACTGAGAAGAGTCTAGAAGGTTCTCTACCGGTATAAATAGAGGGACAGAGAGTTGAGAGAGTTTTCCAGTTACAAACGAAGTCACTAATTTGTGAAAAGTGTATAAAAAGTGAACAAAGTGAACTTTTGTGGTTTAAACTGTGAAGTAATTATTATTAAGTGTTGTATTTTGTAATTTATTGTGTATAACAATAAATTGGTGTTTTCTTTATTGAAGTTCGGAGTATTTTATCTATACGAACCTACTTAAAGTTACTAGTTGCAGTAGCTAGTTTAGAGGAAAAAACGTTATAATATGAATGTATTTGGCATGTTTGTTGATTGTCTGCTATAGTCAAAAAAGATCCATTTCTATGTGATCCTTTTGTGAAGACCTGGCTGGATGAGGTTCCGTTCCTGGAATATGAAGAAATCTAACCTGACATCGTTTTTTGCGGAAGCTCTATCAACCTTAAGTGCCTAGAAACATTCGCACTTAATCACACTTTATCTTCAATAATGTTTCCTCTTTGATAAAATGTATAAGTTAAAAGTCAGTCCTTGAAATGTACCAGTTATTCTTTAAGAGGTATTATATTCAGCCAAGCAATCGACCAATTTGCAAAACTCATAATGTGCCAACAAAAACAAATTTCATTTAAACAGATTTATGATGTAGTAAGAAGTTAATTATTTTTAATAGATCACTGAACACCATATTCTTAATAGAAATGGCAACAATATGTTTTATAACATCCTAGACAGATCAAAAAACAAAATTACTTGCACTGTCATCAAGTCTATCTCTCTCTCTATCCTCATGTCATGCTAGGGGATATGAAGAATTAAGAATCTTACTAATAGGTTAAATTGAAGAAAAAATAATAACAATAATGAGCTGAGAATTTCTATGTAATAGATAGAAACTTTTCTTATTATTTTTGACAGAATACTTCAAGAGAAATGCCTACAGCAAACCTTAAAGGATCTTCAATTATCCAAAGATAGTTTAAACCTTCTTTGGAAACAATTAATAAGAATGAATTTTGAAATTTGGAAGGTTAATACAGGAAATACTTGGATGAAACAAAAAATAAAATCTTGAAACATAAAAATTGATGTTTTTAAATAGATATTTCTATTCATCGAAGCAAATCTTGACCTAATTTAATTAATTATTAGTTTATTAATTAATGATCAGTGGATAATCTGCTTTCTCTTAACGTTGTATTGTGCTGATGTCAAATTTTTGAAATTGAGTTTTCACTGGAAACATATGTTTCGAGGTCCCCTGAGTACGAAATACGATGCGAAACACTCACTACTTTTTCTTAACACTCGTATAATTATTTTTTAATTGACAATCATTCTTTAAAATGTAATTCTTACTAAAGTATCGTTGGGCATACCTTTTCATATAACTGAAGTGTCATTTTGTGAAGACCTGGCTGCAATGAGGTTCCGTTCCTGGAATATACTTGTTAATCTGACAGACAGCGCCCTCTGTCATTTAACGTCCACACAAAACTTGTAAGGCAGTTTAAATTTTAGCCTAACTCACGGGCCCCGCCCTAAAATTGATGGATTCATATATCTTTTCAGTAAGCATTCATATGCATTCATAATTGTGCAACAACATGAGGAAAAATTGATACAATTGTTTTTACAGAAAAATACAAAATATTCAAAACCTGTAGTGAAAAGTCATACTTCTAGTTGGTCGGTTTTGCTACAAATTTGGAATACTAGCAATGCTTTTAACATACACTAGATAGATAGATAGATAGATAGAAAAGTTTTATTAAAATCGAAAAACGAGAAATAAAGCTATTGAAAACAAAGAATGCTTTTGGCATGGTAAAACAACCGTCTGCCATGAGAATTGGTTCCTACACTTCATAAATATTAGGTGTTCCAACTATTAGTTGTTGTGTTTGGTTTCGCAGAGCTGGAAAGCATCAGAGATATTTTCCGTGATAGCCTGCTTCTTTTTGTGGTCATCGACCGGTTTCGGGCGTTCACCCATCATCAGGTTGCTTTTTGTCAAACTGTGATAACATACATTGGCTCAGAGCAAATTTAGTTGATACACTGGTCGTTAAATGTTTTTGTTAGGGCCTAGATTACGAGGGTATGGTACCTGAATGGGAAAAAACACGTAAATGACAACGTAAAAAAAACGTATATGACAGCAGTGGGGCTTATGAAATAAAATGCCCGGACTATAGCAACATTTGCATTGGCCAGACAGGTAGAAAACTCAGGGAACGATTCGCCGAACACATTAGATCATACAAATACAACAAAACTGACTCAAATTATGCCAATCACCAAAACACGAGGAAACACAAACACGACGACATCTCCACCAAGATAAAATTATTACACCAAGGCAAAAAAAAAAAGACGACGACTTGACGTACTAGATTAGAACAACTTGAAATATATAAACACAAGACACAAAACCTTATAAACGAACAGACAAAATTCGCAAGTGAACAACTATTCCAAAACCATCTTCCCACAATAACAATAAAACACGTAATAAACAATACCCAAATCACCTGAACCAAATAGTTTTTAAGTTTAAAAATCAAATAGATTTTAGTTTCAGTTTTAAATCTGGTAGTTTTTAAGTCTGTACATACGAATCATAACTGCCTTAAGTTGTACATATGTAAATAATGTATGCAAGTCGAGAAAATAAAATGTTATGCGAAATATACGTTACATTAAGTTGTATTTAAGCTAGTTTAGACTTGTTATATTTAGGAATGTAAAGAATACATATTTAAGCATACATGCGTGCGTGGATGCCGTGTGTGAATTATGAAAGGTGAAATGCGAAATGTGTTTGTGTTATCAAAACAACTGCTTATATAGGTTGATTGTTTAACGAAAGATTGTTTATTTATCTATACTATCTTACGATCATTCAGCTCGTATTTTATCATTTCTAGTCAGTAACTATTTCACAGCAGCCCACGGCTGACACAGTATTATTTCGCTCTGTTATAAATAAATAAATATAATATTAAATAGTATGGGTAATTAATTATAATGTAAATCTCCTTCAAAAAAACGGAGTTATCCCCCACGTGTTGGATGTTTCCATTTTTAAAGGATACAATATGCCCCCTTTAAAGACCGAAACATGTGTTTTTTCCCACTCAGGTACCATGCCCTCGTAATCTAGTTAGGCCCTAACAAAAACATTTAAAGACCAGTGTATCAACTAAATTTGCTCTGTGCAAATGTATGTTATCACACTATTTGACAAAAAGCATCCTGATGATGGGCGAACGCCCGAAACCATCGATAACCACTAAAAGAAGCAGGCTATTACGGAAAATATCTCTGATACATCACTATTAGATTTTATAATTTGGAGAGGAAAATTTAATTAGATTATTAAATAATAATTTTCATTTATTAAATATTACTTCGTTTATTAAAAGGATCTATATTTATATGCGGCTATATGATATCTGCATAGGTAAATTCCAGTTTTTTTTTTCAATAAATAATTTTATTATTTCTGCACGAGACAATAATTTATTCCCAAGCCATCTAATTCTGTATTCTTGTAATAATGGAGATGCAGCCACATAGTAATGATACATATCCTCCCTATACTTTTCGTCTGGGTGCATAACCATTGTTCCTCATTTCTCATTGCATTATAATGAAGTCTAATCAATTGTCCACGTAACTTAAAACAGTTAAAAGTAACTTGAATAACATTCATATGGTTTTTATCGGATATATAATGATTTTCACACAAAACTGCATTTTTAACTCTTTTGTATAAAGTAAGGAAATTTGACAATTTATTTCTACTTTTTGTAATATTTCTGTCTGAAAATATTTTCTTCAAATTCGATAACATAAACGTGAACTTTTGCACTTGTATGTTCCTCCATATCGGTATTTATCATTACTATTATTCAAGGAAGGGGAGGGCAAAACCCTACGCTATCCAAAGCCTCCCTGGGCCCATATAGCTACTCCTAAAGAATAACAACTACTGGGTCTGGAACAAAAGTCCAGTCCCAGATTTTACCCATCTAAGTTTCACCACAGAACGAACAAATCGGACCAAAACCTTAAAAGGACATAGCTTAAGATCCTCTACCGATATCCTATTCCGGCCGAAGGTCCTAAACTTAATCTCCACACAGCCCAAACAATCCGTCATTAGATTCATGGGTGTTTTCTCCTCCGTCTCACAAACTCTACAAAAGGGGTCAGGCATGAGTCCCATTGTATAGAGATGTCTCCTTAAACCATAATGTCCAGTGAGGAAGCCAACCAGATGCCTGAGAGAGGTCCGTGAAAGACATCGAATTCCGCTACTCAAAGCTCCGTCCGGACCCCCAATGAGCATCTTAGACTGCCGACAACCCACCCATTGCACTCATCCATGATGAGTGGTGTGAGGTCATCCACGTCTGGAAGCCTGACAAACATGTGCCAGAAGACACACCAACAGCAGGCTCTGGACCAATGAAAGGGAGAGAGGCGCCTAATTTGGCAAACCTATCCACCTCCTCATTCCCAAAGATTCCCATATGACCTGGAACCCAGACCAGAAGCACATCCTTCAATGAAGAAAGATCTTCCAGTCTTTTAGAACATTCTAACACCAATCTGGAAGTGAAGACACATGAGCTAAGCGCCTTCAACGCAGCCTGGCTGTCCGAGCAGATACAAACACCTATATCGGTATTTAGTCTTCTGCATAATTCCATATTATAATCTTTGTGCCAAAATATTTTATTTTTTATAATTTTACTTGCTAGAATTTTAGGTAGCCTCGACTATGGTAAAGCATCATCGATCGCATTGCAGCATAGAAGAAAATATCTAATTTCTTTGAAATTGGGATTCCACTTTTAGTAATAAAGTTTCCCATATGTTGAATTCAGGGCAAATTTGGCAGTATTCAAATCCTAATCTCAAATCTGGCCTCTACTCCTCCAACAAACTCAGCAAACTGTTCTCTAAACTCAAAGATTCCATTGAAACTTATGACAAAACGAACTCTGTTTACAGCATACTTTGCACTGCACCAAACTGTAACGCATGTTACATTGGTGAATCAAAACAGCACCTACGAAAAAGACTTAGACAACATGAACTAGACAAAGCTAACAAAAAAATTGACAGTACAGCCCTCACAAAACACGCACTCATCCTTGCCCACTCCTTTGATTTCCGAAATGCTTCTGTCCTAACCACCCATTCCAACCATCTGAAGCGACATCTTTCTGAATCCATCCACATTAACCTCAACCCTAACTCTATCAACTACAAAAAAAGACTAGGACGTCATTACCTCTTCTTACAACAACATTTTCCGTTTCCTCAAAAAAGCCCCCCCACTAAATTACACATACCAACTTTCTACACTTTCCACTCATTTTCTAGTTTATTTATATTCATTTATTTCTCTTATAACTATTAATTGAGTTTGTTTCATTTCTAACACTCTTCACATGTCCCAGCCAACTAATTTTTTAGCTTGTTTATTTAAAAAATGGTTTATTTTAGTTTAGCAAAGGATACATGACAAATACCTAAACATTATAATGATTTACTTTTTCTAAATTTTTGGCTTTCACTTTTCACTTACCAATTTTTTTCTAATTTTCCTTCATTTGAGAATACCATTATATTGGATTTATCTAAGTTGGCAATTCAATTCCAAATATTACAATAATCAACCGTCTATTAATAATCATTTGGAGTCTTCGAAAATCTGACGCGATAATTCCTCTTAATTGACATGTGGTGTGGGAGAGAGGAACTGAATGACAAATTAAAAAAAAGAAAGATGGCAGAAAGCTTGAAGGAATTTTCCTTCATTTGAGAATACCATTATATTGGATTTATCTAAGGTGGCAATTCAATTCCAAATATTACAATAATCAACCTTCTATTAATAATCATTTGGAGTCATCGAAAATCTGACGTAATAATTCCTCTTAATTGACATGTGGTGTGGGAGAGAGGAACTGAATGACAAATTAAAAAAAAGAAAGATGGCAGAATGCTTGAAGGAATTTGATAATCCTGTTTAGATATCACTATGGAATCCAATCGTTTCGATCAAAATCCATCACTCGAAATTGCTACTTGATTTGAATTGATTTTTATTTTCCCTTCCTCATTGTAAGGAGGGGAAGGAAGTATTTGCAATCGTGTCAAATTTTCGAAATAACGAATTTTTACCGGAAACATATGTTTTGAAATTTCTTGAGTACGAAAAAAATGTTTTTAGCGATGGTCTATTTGTAATGTGTGTGGTGTGGGGGGGGGGGGGGGGGCTGAATATCTCAAAAACGAAAAATAATAATAATATTATTATTATTATTATTTGTCTGTGAGGGAGGGACCAAACCCTACGCTATCCAGAGCCCCACTCGGCCCATATAGCTACCCCAAGAAAAACAACAACAAAACCGGGTCTAGAACAAATATCCTGATCCGGGTCTAATCCATTTAAGATTCACCGCAGTCCGAATAAATCGGACAATAACCTTAAGGGGAAATAGCCTAAGAGCTCTTCCACAGACATCCTGTCCTGAATCTAATTTCCTCACAACCCATGCAATCACTCATAAGATGGATGGAAAAAAAAGTAGCAGTAGCTCAAACTTGATATTGCACGTTTTGGACAAAAATCCATCCCAAACCGGAAATGCTATTTACTGAATTTTTCAAAAACGGCTTCAACTTTTTTTTTTTAGCTTTCGTCATTTTTATTTGATATATTTTCCCAGGAAAATTGATTTTTGGTGGGTTCGGGGGGGGGGATAGTAACGTTAAGCTTCCCTGTAAAATACTACTTGAATTCAATATATGGTTTTCCCACTTATATAATAATAATATACATTAGAGGCATTACTAAAATTTCAATTTTTGAAGAATCATCAGTTGTACCCGGAAGTGCAGCATTAAAGAGTAGATTTTTGGAATTATCTGGAAAAAGACTATAATTATTTCCTTTAAACCTGGAATGCTAACTGCACAGTTATAAATCTCTCACTTTTAACTGAAACATCCCCTCCCCCCAAAAAAGGGATTTTAGAAAGTTTTGCGGAATTTTTGGTGTTAAATTTCAAATAATTAGGTTGGTTCGATGTTTTATTGACGTGCTTTTCACTTCCCTACTTGCTGGGGGGTTGGTACTTGTTCCACTATCACCTTTATATTTATTTATATCTAGGATAAATGAGTAAAAGATTTTATACCGTTTTCAGTTTTTCACATTTTGCTCGAAAATGGTCCAGATAATTTTCTTTAAACTTTGCATACTAACTTCACATGAGCAAAATGTATGCGGCCCCCCCTTTCTATGCATGTTAAATCTTACGTTAATGGCAATTAAACACTTAGTAAAAAGGCCAAATTAAAAGTAAATTTGTCTAATATTTAATTATTATAAATAACTACAATGTCTTGTGAATATTTCAAATCAGATTTTCTTCATTGAAAAAATAATTAATAAAATTATTTCTCTACTCCATGGAAGGGGAATAGCTGAGTGGTTAGTATACTGGGACTCTCACATGGAGGTCCTGAGTTCGATCCCACTGCTGCGCCTAATTCCTAAGCAGGTCTCTGTCCGGTAATGGATAGTGTTGTCTGTAGCCTAGAGACACTAGCGCTAATGACCCCCATAGATGTTGACGCGCCTTAAATTTAAAAAAAAAAAAAAATCTCTACTCCACTATCCATCAATTTAAATTCATTTTAATTTATCATACAATATATTTACTCCATTTTATACGGAATTTCGCTCCTGCAATTGTTTCCAGAAATGGCAAATAAATCTGAATAAAAACTTGAATTATAAACTCTTCAAATTCCATAAACATTTTTACTAATTAGTTTAATATATCATTTTTGAGATATCATCTTTAGCCTTTGTCACCTTTGTAAATACTGGTAAAGAAGTAAAAATGATGGTTTATAGAAATGGAAAGTATGGACCGTGTGTGTGTTCCGGTAGACCAGTTACGGAATAATAGCCAGCCTGTTGATCTCCGGTTCACACCAATTAGTTGAATTCTCTCTCACATACAACACTTGCACAATATGTAAAACTCACACAAATAAACACGGTCAATGTATCACAGAAAATCTGTGTTTTCAAAAAATATAAAAAAATAAAAGTTTAAAAGGTAAAAAAAAAAAAAAATATAGAAAACCTATAATAGTTTACTTTAATTTGATCTTATATAGAATTCTTCTCATCTATAGTGAAAGAAATGAGGTATTTACTTTTTAAATCGAATAAAGTTTAATATTGAAAGTTAGTTTAATATCTGAGATTTTATTGACTGCAGCAAGCTTCTTTTAAACAACCTAGCTTGACAAGCTGAATTGTTCGAATATCAAGTCCATAGTGCTGGATAAAAAATCTCAGATTTATTCAGCATGCGGACTCGAATCATTTATTCAATATTAGTTTAGTATGTTAAATATTATGTTTGTAAATTAATAATTTCGTTTTTACTTTCTCTTACTCCTAGTAAGAGGAAGTATTGTAATCGTGTCAAATTTTCGATATCGAGTTTTCACCGGAAATATCCGTTTTGAGGTCCCCTGAGTCCAAAAAAGTTGTTTTTAGCAAATGGTGTGTGTGTGTGTGTGTGTTTGTGTCTGTGTGTATGTAACAGCATAGCTCAAAAACAAGAAACCGTAGAAAGATGAAACTTGATATTTCGTTTAGGTATCACCATGGCATCTGCAGTGGGTCATCTGTCAACATTCCTCAACCGGAAGTAACTCTTTACTTGTTGGTTTTTTTTTTTACTTTTTTGCGATTTTCTCAAAAATGGCTCGGACGATTTTCTTCAAACTTGACACATCAACTGCACATACAAACTGCTACAACTTTTTTTGTAACATTTCTCTGGGAAAATTCATTTAGTTATGGGCGAGGGGTGGGGTTAGATTTTTAGCTTAAGTGCTATTTCAGTTTATTAGACAATTCTATCATCTAAATAATGTTAATTAGAATTAAATATGTTGTTGAAATTCCGAGTTGAAAAAATCGGATAACGGGAAGTGCGTTTACTTTACCACTTTACTAAATGATCCGCGATTTTCTCAAAAATTGCTCCGACGATTTTTTGAAGCTTCTTGTATAAACTAAACTTACAAAGATGTATAACTTTTATTTAAAACATTTGTCTGGTAAAATTCATTTAATGACACTTTTAGGGGAGGGGTGGAGTTATGTTTTTTCTCTAAAGTGCTACCATAGTTGATTACAACACAATTCTATCATCCAAACAAAATTAATTAGAAATAAATGGATGCAAAAATTCCGAAAATTCCTTAAAAGTACCACTTCAGTACAATGTATGGTTTTTATATACCAAAATAGTGCAATAGTGTTCGCACTTTCGAGCAATTGAAAGAGTAGGTATCTCTACCCGCCATATCGTTCGTTTTTTTTTCTTCCTGGCGTTGATCACTTTAAAAGAATTATCAGGCATCTTTCCTCACCCAGTGTTTTTGCATAGCCTTAACATTTCAGTGTTTTCTTTTTTTAACTACTGGCCGCCATTCGCTTTTCAGATTTCATTAATGATAATGATAGAATCCTTGAATAATCATTTGTAAAAAAAATCCTGATTTAAATGGAAATTAATCTCCTAAAATTTTTTATTGAAGATTAGATTTCATTGTTTGTAAGGTTTCTTGAATGGTAAAGACACAATTCTGTCTTTGAGCTGGAAAACCTTACACACGTTCAATATTTTGAATTGACTTAAATGAAAAATATTCAGGACATTGCTGTTCAAACAAACTTTGAATTTTTGCTTCATTTTTCATGAAGGATCTATTGTGAAAGGAAGTTCTCAGTAGGACTATCTTTTAAAAACCGAATATAGAAACAAACTAAATAAAAAAAAAAAAAAAAAATGCTATCAATTATGTCTATTGGATTGAGTAAAACTCTTGCTTTGAAAACAACTGCTCTACAACATTAAAGTGAACCTCATTTGTTTAAACTTACACAGCACTAATTTTTGTAAAATGGAGAGAGGGTGTGTACCTATGTTGACTTCCTTTTTACCGAGGGTCATTCAATATGTAACGAGACAAATCGCTGTAGCTCAGTTTGTTTAATCAATACAATAGTTTCAGTGCGTCAAGTTGGCATCCTTGTACTTAGTTTGTCTCATCAGCTGTTCGAGAGTATTTGATAAGCATAACCACAAATTATTCAAGTAACAATGGCGAGTCTGCTCGAGCATTGCACCTCGGAAGAACAACGGCTCAGTGATTAGAGTTTTAGTTGCAGAGGATATTAAAGATAGTGAAATCCACGAAAGAATGTTGTTGATTCCTCGGGAATAATTATTTGAACCGTACGAACGTTAACAAATAGGTGCACCAGTTTAAAAGTGACGAACAGCGAAGTGGCCGACTGGTTGAAGTTGCAACTTTCTCCCTCGAATCTCGCATTAACGCGTTTATCCAGATGTATTACTGTTGAACTGATAGCTGAAGAAATGCTAGCGAGTGTTGGAACTGTCCATAACATTATTCAGAATAAGCTGTAGTACAAGAAAACTTGTGCGAGATGGGTTCTAAGACAACTTACGGACGCCCACAAAGAAACCAGGTTTCAAATCAGTTAACAGTTGAAAGAACTATGTTTAATTGAAAACTAATTTTTCAGTAAAATTGTAGCATGTGATGAAACATGGATACATCGTTTTATGCAGGAGTCTAAGCGTCAAAGCCTTGAGTGGAAAGCATACGGGTTCTCCCAATCGAAAGAAATTCAAGACCCAGCCGTCTGCAGGTAAAATCATGTTTACAGTATTCTAGGATTTCCAGGGCTATTCATTGTGACCGTCTTGAAGATCAACGAACCATCAACAGCCAATATTACAGTATATGCTCGCAAACAAAGTAAGGCCTGACATTTGAACTAAACTTTGTTAAACTTTATTGGGACTAAAGGCGTGATTTTGCCTCATGACCACGCGCACACACACACGGCACAGTTAACTCAAGAAACACTTCAAAAAGTGGGATAGGAAATCCTTCCATGTCCCCTCTACATCCCCGACCTCGCCCAATCGGACTTCTATTTGTGTGGGCCCCTTAAAAGAGGCTCGCTACGTGGGAAACATTTTCAATCCAATGAAGAACGATTGGACAAGTGTATAAATGTTGCTGGGGACTATGTCGAAAATTAGCCGAAGTTTTGTATTGATTAAATAAATCGTTTTTTGAGCTACAGCGATTTGTCTCGTTACTTATTGAATGATCCTCGTAGTTTCTCTAACTGCTGTTAGAGGTAGTATTGTAATAGTGTCAAATTTTCGATATCGAGTTTCCACCGGAAATGTAGGTTTTGAGGTCTCCTAAGTGAGTGTAGGTGAACAGCATAGCTCAAAAATGAAAAATTTTCGCTAAAAGTTCAAAATTGACATTACGTGTGGGAATCAGCATGAGATACGGACAGGAACTTACCTATCAAATTCCTCAATCAAAAATACCACTTGACTGAATAGATTGGCTCCAAAGTTTTCCCTTAAACTTTGTAGGTTAACTTCACTAACAACTTTTCTATGAAATATTATTCTCGAAAAATTCATTAAAGTTGTTTTTTTTTTTTTTTGGAGAGGGGATGGATTTGGATTTTCCTCAAAAATGTCAGTTTAGTTTATTTTACAATTTTATCATCTAAATAATATTAATTAGAATTATATATATGTTATCAAAATTTTGTGTTTGATGAAAATCTGTTGACTGGAAATGAGTTTTTACTAAAGTTATATCAGTTTTCTACGATTTTATCCATAAATACACCGACGGGTATCATTAAATTTGTAACACTAAATCGGCGCCCGCGCTTTAGGGGCCGGCAACCAGGACATTTGTCCGGGGCGCCATTTTGGCTGTAAGTTTGAGAAAAATATTGATGTTTTAAATACTCAATTAATATAAATTTCACATATCCATTTTTTGTTCGTTAACAATTTTCAGTGCGTAACATATTTATTTATTTTAATTTAAGGTGCGTCAACATCTATGGAAATTAGCGCCCGGAGCCTTCTCAGTGCTCTACCGGTCTACGGACAGTGTTCTCTCGTTACAGAAAAACACTGTCAATCACCGGACAGTGAGCTGTAGAGACTCCTAGGAAGAAAAAAATCTAAGGGAAGTACAGCAAGACTCGAACCCGGGACCTTCGCGTGGAAGTCCAATACGCTAATCATTTAGCTAATCTTTTCAACTGGGAAAAGGAATGGCCATCAGTGCAGCTGTCAAATAAACTAAGGAATATCAAGGGTATCACAAAGAAATGGTCAAAACCTCAAATCGAGAATCTCGGCGAGAAGAAGTTGTCCTAGCAAGAATGAGATTCGGCCACACCATCCATGCTGACACAAAGCCACATATTCCGAAGAAAATCTCAGCCGGTATGCAGCGCTTCGCAATACGATATTAAAGGCCCCGCATATTCTATTGGAATGTTCGAAATATGTAAAACGTGCGGGGAAAAGTAAATTTACCGACCAGTCTTACAGATATATTAGGAGACAATGAGGGCAATATCAAATAAGACTTTCAAATATCTTAGGGAGGTTCATCTATTTCATTTGGCTTGTGAAACTAGCTGTACATATGTATGTGTTTAGTTGTTTGCTGATGTCTTGTACATAGGTATTTATTTTATAAGTGTTATAAGGGAGTAGAGGAATATGATTAGACCTAGATTTTGGGTTTGCTGTAGAAATTGTTAGACTGCTGCGTATGGATATGCATCCCGGATGAGTCGTTACAAATTAGAAACAGGTGTAAAGGAGGACCATAGTTGTTGTGCACGTTAAAAAAATCCAGAAAAAAAAAATTTAGCTAATCCCTTCCCTATAGGTATTTATAAATAGTTTATGTCTAAAAGCTAAAAATATTTACACTATTATTGAAAAATTAACGCAGAATTTCTAAAGGATGATGCTTGAACTTGTTTGAACATGCAAATGCTTCTCTGGACAGAATAGCGTTAGCATGAGAGCAAAGCGCTGCTTCAGCTTGTGTTTAACCTTGCTTAGACTTGCTTAAACAAATATATTTATATTCTTAAGTGGCGGCAATTTGTTTTTTTGTCCGGGGCCGGCGAAACTTCTAGAGCGGGCGCTGCACTAAATATGAATACAAGTGATATATCCACTTTTGTTGCGAACTTTTCTCGAGAGAATTCAATTAAAGAAGTTTTGTGAGGAGGGGGAGTGTATGGTTTTCTAAAAAAAGATAAAATTCATTTTATTAAGTTTATATATTCTTATTGATATAAAATTGCAAGGCGAGCAAATATCTAGTAAATTATGTTTGGAAAAACTTTGACACTTAAGATTTAAAGTTCTGTAAGAAAAAGTCTGTGTTTCGCACCAGTTTTTTTCATATTGATTTAAAGACTGAGTTCTGGTTTAGGACTTATATGTTTCGCCCCAATAATTAACAGAAAGGAATTTAATCCATTTTTACTTTCTCTTACTTCTAGCAAGAGGAAGTATTGTAATCGTGTCAAATTTTCGATATTGAGTTTTCACCGGAAATATCCGTTTTGAGGTCTCCTGAGTCCAAAAATGTGGTTTTTAGCAAATGGTCTGTGTATATGTGTGTGTGTGTGTGTGTGTGTATGTATGTAAGTGAACAGCATAGCTCAAAAACAAAAAATCATAGAAAGTTCAAACCTAATATTCCGTTTAGTTATCACCATGCGATCCGACAGTGGGTCATCTATCAAAATTCCTCAACCGGAAGTACCACTTTACTAGTTTTTTGTTTTGTTTTTTTTTAACATTTTTGCGATTTTCTCAAAAAAAGGCTCCAACAATTTTCTTGAAACTTGTTATATCAACTACACATAGTAACAACTACAACTTTTATTTGAAACATTTCTCCGGGAAAATTCATTTAAGGGCACTTATGGGGGGGAGAGGTGGCTGAAGTCGTGGCGTTACAACTCTGCGCTAGGGAGATTATAAGGCAAAGGATAGTGGGTAGAAGAGTGGCCATATACTCCGGACAGTCAGGCAGCCCTGAAGGCACTTTCCTCACACCAAATAGTCTCAAGACTGGTGTGGGACTGCCTACTTGCCCTCACCGAGGTGGGATACTCGGAATAAACTGACACTCGCCTGGGTGCCGGGACATGCGGGGTTCCTGGCAATGAGAGGGCGGATGCCCTAGCGAGGGAGGGCTCGCAGGATACCTTTATAGGCCCCGAACCCTTCTGCGGCTTGTCCAGGAGCCTCATTCAAACTTCTATCAGGGGGGGATAGAAGATCAGCGTCTGCGTTGGTGGGAGGGAACACCAGGACAGAGGCAGGCAAAGCTCTTCATTAAAAGACATTTGCCTAAATTTACCAAAGACCTACTGAGCCAAACCCGAAGGGATATAAGGTTAATTGTGGGTCTACTAACAGGGCATTGTAGGCTGAATAGACACATGCACCACCTACAACTTGCGGACAGTGCGGTATGCCGATTCTGCAAGGTAGAGGAGGAGATCCTGGCGCACATCCTTTGCGAGTGCGCCGGCCTGGCGAGGATTAGGTTTCTTCAATTGGGGGTGGGCAATCCTGAAGCTGAAAGCTTCATGACGGAGCCGCTCTTAGCTTTGCTAGGATTGATTAGGAGGGCAAAGCTGGGGGCTGTTCTGTAACTTAAGGGGATCCACAATAGACCTCAATTTGTAGGTCACAGTGGAATGAGGCTCCCCCCCGCTTCTATTCTATTCTATGGGGGAGAGGTGGGGTTAGGTTTTCATCTAAAGTGCTATTTCAGTTTATTAGACAATTCTGCCATCTAATAATTAGAATTGAATATGTTGTTAAAATTCCGAGTTTGAAAAAAAAAATCGGATAACCGGAAGTGCGTTTACTTTACCAGTTTACTAAATGATTTTTTTTCTTCACTTTTTCGCGATTTTTTCAAAAATGGCTCCGACGATTGTCTTGAAACTTCTTATATAATCTAAACATGCAAAGATCTAAATCATTTATTTAAAAACATTTCTCTGGGAAAAATCATTTAAGTGCACTTTTGGAGGAGGGGGTGGGGTTACAGCTACCTCTAAAGTGCTATCATAGTTGATTATACAATTTTATCATCCAAATGAAATTAATTAGAAAAAAATAGATTGCTAAAATTTCGAGTTTCTAGAAAATTAGTAAACCGGAAGTGCACTTTTACTGAACAGTTTTTCAGTTTTTTCGACGAATATCGTTAAATTTGGTTACACAAACTATAAAAAAATTTTCAATTATAATTTTGAGAACTGGAGTAAGAGAAAGTTATGTGAGTGTTTCACACCAGAATTTTTTTTTTTTTTATATAAATAAGTCAGAATGTTAAATACAAATATGTAACAAAGGATTGAAGGAATGCAATCACCCCTCTTTATACATAACATAACACAAGCAGTGCATAAATAAGTAAATGGGATCCACAGCCTGTGTTATTTGAAAACTACGATAATAAGGCGTGTGGGAAAGAAGTTTGTAAAGACTTTCTATTCCATATTGAATGATAGCATCAACTTCAATGTTAAAAGTTGAGCAATTCCTATTACCTACACTGCCAAACCCACAGGATAATTAAGATCCTATAAAACCTGCCACAACAATTCGATTCGAAATTTATCATCTTAACATATAATGAGACAATGGTGAACACTATTAACTTTATAGATGGTGTAAAATATACTTTCCTCATTTACAGATTAAAGGTTAACATGAATGCCCAGTGGCAATGAAAAATATATTAGAATCAATTTGGAAAATTAGTGAAAATGTTGAAAAAGTTATTGCTCTTGAATGTTCTTAAAACAAAAATTAGTAGTCATTAATAGTTTGGTTGACATAGGAAGTTCATTAATAAAATTCTAACAATAATTGTTACCTATTTTTCTATGAAAACTGTTGGATCATTTGGATAATTTAAAATAGTGTATGGTAAATCATTGAAATTTACATTATAACACTATTCAATTTCAGTAAATTAGATAATAAATTTGCTTACTATTCTGTGTTGTACTTTTTATGTGAGACGAAATCAGCTGATGATTTTAATCTATGTTGTAACGAAACATTCAAATTGCCTGAATTTAGCCTTCCTAATAGTGGCGTTTACACGATCAATAGTATTGACAATACTTTAGAGTATTGACAAAATATTGATCGTGTAAAGTGAAAAAAATGTATTGATGGTCGGTATTGACAAGAGTATTGATGAAATTCAGATTTTCTATCAATACTGAGAATTGGAGGGGATATCGACAATATTATTGGTCAGTTCAATAGTTTTATCGAACGTTGCAACTAACCTGTACAAAACAAAAGCGATACTATTATAATAGGTTAAAGAATTCTATGTAATGAACATCTCCTATAATATATTAAAGTTGACTGGCCCAATTAATTTAAAATTTCCATTTTAAGAAAACATTTCAGTTTGAACTCTGACAATTGCACTATTAGAAAAATCGTATGAGTGTTTCGCAGTTTATTTAATTTTTTGTTTCAAAAAGGGTTTTTATATGCCATGCTGTTTAATATAGAGAGAAAATAGGCTTCTAACTTTCCTTCCGAATGGTAGGCATATTAAATCACTACATGTCTACAAGAAAAGTCAATCAAACAATTTTCCTTGTTTATGCCTGATTTTGGTGGAATGTTAGATAAAGATTTAGTATTTTGCCTTCTAAGGTGTTAATAAAAAATAAATGTATCTAAAACATGCAACACAAAATTACCAGAATTATATTATATTTTATTAAATATGTCATTAGGATAAATGTTTATTTTCGATGTTTTATAAAGGAATTAATTAAGAGTGAACGATAGTGGAAGTAATTTAAATAAGAAACATTAGAGCTGTCCCCCTCGAGTTATCTATACAATATTAATAAAGTGAGCAGCAGGGTAAAGAGCTGACTATAACCATGGGCCAAAATAATAGCTACGCAAGCTTTAGAACGATTATTCATTTTTTAAAGGTTAAAAAAAAACAACTAAACTGATGAGTATAAACACGTAAATACACTCTCCTAGTGGCAGAAATAGTAAGTAGTATTGACAATAATATTGATCGTGTAAAGTAATGAAATATTGATAGCGGTTAGTATGAGTATTGATGGAAATATTGTCAATACTGGTATTGACAATAATATTGATCGTGTAAACGCCGCTAATGAAATAAATTAACTATCCCATTTACAAAGCTTCACACTGAAGCAATATTAAAAATAAAAACTGAATATAAATAAGTTTGGATTAAATATAATAAAATTCTTGTCAAAATCGCTGAAAATTCGGAAAAAAAAAATTCTCAGAAGTAAATCAAATCTGAAGGGAATCTAGAAATCAAATTTATGGATGAATCTGAGCAATGGATGCTTCAGAAATACAAGACAAGGTTCCACCGTAAAAGCTCACACCCTACAAGGTGACATGTCTTATAAGACATTGGGACAGACAATCAGAAAACATAATATTTCAATGGCCTGTTTAACGACACTCTATATACTCCAATAACATTAACCCTAAGATATCAATTTCTATGATTTCCCTTTCTTCCAAGGTTGATCTCACGAAACATTGTCTGGGATACTTGTTAAATGGGACTGGTCGATTTGATAAAAAATTAACGCTCATCTGACAACAACAGAACAAACTGACATAGTCCTTGAACAATTTACACAATCTACCAGTGCATTTACCAAACATACAACGATCCAAGACCACGATCACATGACTACAGTTAATCCAAGACAAAAATAGGCAACGAACTAGAAACTCAGAGCACAAAACACATTATATAATCGATTGGCAAGACAAACAAGATTGGCATTAGACCAGCCAAGAATTGTACAAGGAGCACAAACACTTATGCCTAACAGTACGGAGCTATGAAAAGCAACTAAACGAATAACAAAGCAACACACTCCAACGGACATCAACAGGTTATAACCTACACTGAAAAATCTGAAATGCTTGCTCACCATTTAGAAAGCCCATTTCAGATGAGAAACATATCTAACCAACAAACTCAACAATTAGTCAACAATTTCTTATCTCGAGCTCTCTACACCACGAAACACTTTATACATCCTATCACCGCAAATGACACAAAAAGACTATTCTATATTTACTGAACAATCGAACACCTGGAGACGACCTAATTCCAAATTTAGTCATCAAAAATCTGACAAAATAAAAAAAACAATTTGGATTTCAAAAAACACGTTCAACAACTCAGCAATTACAACGAGTAACTGAAGTCAACTATCAAATATAATTTTGATACTAATTAATGTTTGATGGATATCAAACAAATCTAGAAAAATAAAGAAATGCCTTTGTTTATCCAAATACTAGCAAAAGTATATTTAATTTTTTAATATCTTTCCCTACCTTATATCTAGTAGGATGAGCTTTATTAACTCTAAGTTAATCATATTATCAACAGAAGGAACACACCGTCTGATGAATATCACCGAAGGGCAAGCATTATTAGTTTCTTACAAAAAAAGAACCTGATATCAAATTTTAGTTTCACAAATAAAAACATAATTTGACGTAAATATACTTTTACAAACCCACTCTCTAAGAATTACTATGCATTAGCGCTAAATTCAGCTAATGCGTCAACAATGAGAACTTTCATCATCAACAGAGCTTCAAAACTGGGTGATAGATACTTAAAGGGAAAAGGTTGACGACCGTGTGGTAAAAAACTTATTTTTAACCATACTTATGTTTGATTTTCTCTAGGAGTACTAGTTATGTGGGTCCATCAACTTTGATACCTAACAATTATCCATGTCAAATCGTAGGACAGCTCTTGGAAGGATGGCAGTTCTGATGCTGGGTCTTTATTAAAACAAGGAAACACTCACAGATGCCTCTTAATGGACTACTGTATAAGGCGCTGTATTTACAAGAACGGGTCTGAAACTCTGTTAAAACTCTGCTCAAATAGTCAAAATACATCGGAAACATTAATTTCATTTACTAAGTCCACCCCAAGTCACATGGAAAAATTTGGTAATAAGAAGGTATTACTAAAGTAGGCGCCTTCTTCCCTTCATTAGTACCGTACCTGCAGGTGGCGTATGATTGGATCTAGCTTCCAGGCATGGACAACTCTTCAGCATGTATTCTTAGGATGGATTATAGAAAAATACGGATAATGGATCCAAAAAGTGATGCGATGTAGCTGTGGCATTCGCAGATTTATGCATTTAAATAGATTTCTTAGATATCATTGTTTCAAAAAGATATCTTCATTTAATTGGGTACTCCATTAAATATCTCTAACAGATCTTTTTCTAGAGTCTGTGTGTTAGGAGAAGATACACCCATTAATAATAATAATAATAATAATAATAATAATAAAGGTCTTTATTTAAATGACAATATACAATAAATTTGTACACTAAAAGAAGACTGACAGACTTAACTCATGGTCTGAGTGAGAGGCTGTCTAAATGAAATTGGAAAATATTGATTAAATTACTAGTGTAAGAAATTAAATATCAAATTTTTGGCTATAAAAAACAAAACAAAAAACAACAAAAATAAATTAAATTTAAAATCTTATGCATTATGAAAATTAAAACTTAAGTGTCCAATTTCCACAATTCAAATCTATTTACACGGATTTATATTATATTTCTGTATTTTTTCTTCTTTTTTATAAACTATAATTCACATTCAAATATAAGGTCCCGCTGTTTTTCTTTTTTTTTTAACTTTTATTTATTTATTTTGTTTTATATAATAAATAAATTTATTTGCTTGATTACAAAATTATATATTTTCATACAAACTGTCTTTACTTTATCCAATTTCAGTAATTAAATTCACTGATAAGCGCATATCTATATCTCCACGCATCTTTACAATAGTTCACCAAGCTAGTCCAACATTTTCCAATTAAATAACTTATAAATTCTTCCTTACTCATTATTACATTACCAAAATATCTCACCCTAAATTCCCGCAAAATAGGGCAGACCGCTATAAAGTTGATCCTCTCTTTCTGTTAAATTACACATAGAACAGAGTTTTACTTCATTACCAAAAGATATTTTTAAGATATAGCAGTTACCCCCGTGCTTTATTATCCAGCTGATAAAATTACTAATCAGAATGGTATTTACAAAGTTAAGTTGTGAATCTAATTGTTTATACAAGATGTGCCGTTGACTATTTTGTGCTGACAAGTTATACTTATTAATTAACCCATTTGTAATAATATTCAAGATACACCCCATTACTAAAAGCTACTAAAATTATTAATACTTGGATTCGCTATCACGCTGGAAGTTCTTAAATAGTTATAAAAAAATATTTTTTCCAAAAATGATTAATCCATTTTTAGAATTCTTATTTTTCTCCAAAATATTCACAATAATTCATATCATTACCTAAATTTAACAACAAAAAAATAAATCTTTGTTTTGGAAATGAAATCAAGAATAATTCATAGTCTTTTATCGAATTTTAATTATTTTGTTAGAAAAGTAATGATATTTCTTTATCACTAATAAAACTAGTTAATGTGAAATTTGATTACTATTATCAAAACATGTTCATTTCTAATGGCAAAACAAGTAAATCCTTATTATTTCAAGTATACTAGTTGAATTCAATTGAAAACCTTGTCCTCAGTTTCAATAATAAAAAAAATACTATATTTCTAATAAACCTGACATTCTCCATTGACAATGATAATTTATTATTGATTGTGTGATAAATTCTAAGAGAATGAGTTCCATCATTAGGTATATACTTGTTTACAGGAACTATACAGAAGAATTTTGGAAATACGCATTAAAAACTATTATATTTATCGAAACTATTAAAGGGAAGCCACTATTTTAGAAGTTAGTTACCTCTGAAGGATACAACTGGTCTATGTCCTTGCACTTTTCAACAGTCTTACGTATTATCTTAACTTACTGCTAGCAGAATCATCATGCTCTACCAATTTTTCACTGACGAGTATATTTATTTAAAGAATTACTTGCCTTTTTAAAAAAAAATAATAAAATAATTACCCAATTTTTACTACTTCAACAAATTTACACCACTGTTATTATGATTAGTCTTTTAACAATAAACAAAATAAACACTGATAAATTTGCCAATTAATTATAAATGACTGAAATGTCTCTCTTATATAAACAATACTTGTATATATATATGTGCTGCGTATGACAAACAATATATATCTTATGTTGGATATATATAATATATAAACATTCTAAGTTTCAAGCAATATTTTTCTTTATCTAAAACATTAAAATTACTTATCCGGGGAGGGGGTTAACAATTTTTGGTTTCGGTATACTGTTCGCTCTACCAGCCCTGATAGATATTTATGTATAAAATATTTGCTCTACTCTAGTATAACCTACTATAAGGCCTTCAGTAATCTCTTTTACGGGGATCTCTGTAATATAAAACCTTTAGCTCGTCAAACTTGAAAATAGGTGGATCAATTGTTGGATTAATAAATTCATTGGGTAATTATGAGTAAGCGTGCCCCCATCATGGCATAACCTTCTTTCACAGTATGAATGCAAACTCTTTGGGAACATATTTACATAGATTGTCAGAAGGACACGTTTTTTCAGTTAGTAAGTATCCGTGTCTCTGTAGAAACGCGATTATTTCGGATTCCTCAGAGGACATACGAATAGCTTTAAACAGTTTATACTTACAGTTATCGCACACTTTTGAATACAAAAAAGGAACAATTTATACCTGAAAAAATTTTGTGATTTGTATAAAATGTGTTTTTATATAACGAATAATGACAAAATTGATAATAATAATAGGTGGATTTATATACCTGACTTAATCTGATAACCTGACCTTGACGCAAGTTGCACTGATAGCAAAGTGACCGTTAACCGTTATTTTCTTGAATGTATAATGTGTGTGTGATATGAATGTTGTAAGGTTGGAGGGGGAAGAAAAAAAGGAACAGAAGTTAAATGAGAACCATGTTAATATTGTGTTTAATTGTCAAGAAAGCTTGGAATAGGAAAAACTATTATGAAAACTGTAAATCAAAGTAACATAATATATAATAGAAAAAATATCGATATTAATCAATCGAATGTTGTTAGTTTCTCTCAGAAGTACTTCGATTATTTAGAGGAATTATATAATGATATAATCCTGATATTTTTTATTATTGTTTAATTCCCATTGCACCTACAGTTCTAACCCCTTCCAATACGTAAAGATAGTCCATTTCAGTAAAGGGAATATTACTTTTATTAAAGAATGGCAACACCTGCCTCTCCCTCCGCGCCGACTTTTCGAATTATAATTATAACCGTACAAGAGAAAATTATGAGTTAGCTCAAGCCAAGTTTCAGACAGAATTGCCACATTATATTAATATTTTGTAAACAATGTTCGAAATTCCCTTTATTGCTTAAACACAATACAGTAAACAATATTTGTTAATTTGCATTGCTAATTTATCAATAGCGTGAACTTTTTAACGAAAGTGGTGACTATTTTTTATTTCTTTTTTAAAATCCACCCACAATTTGCATTCAAAAATGCAACTCCATATGCATACTCCAACTTCACGTGACGCGTTCATAAAAATACGAGAAAACAAAAGGGGCGAACTGGAAAATCCGAGACATTTTCAGGAACACCTACTAATGCGAAACACAGTGTAGAATTCATCCTACATAAGTCCAATTATGAACTGCACCAACTCTGAATTTTTCTATGTTGTGGTCCAGCATCAGAGATATTTTCCGTGATAGCCTGCTTTTTTTTTGTGGTTATCGACCGGTATCCTGCGTTCGCCCATCATCAGGATATTTTTATCAAAACAGATATTACTCTAATCTCATATATTACTGTGTGGACGTCAATGCACTTTCAAATTGAATATTTTGGAAGTGCCAGAATTGATAAGGCTGTAACGGTTTTTCAAAACTATGCGTGATATCTAATATAAAATTTTCGTAAGATTTTCTTTGTTGGCCGTTAGTTGTAATATGAAAACAATAATTAGTTGGCTTCTCGACGGATTCAAGGTAAAAAACAAAAACCAAAAAAGAAATTTTGTAACTGTTTTTTAATAACTAACAAGTTCGACGTTTCGACAAACTTTGTTTGCCTTCTTCAGGAACAATACAAAAATAAAGAGAAAAAATTATAACATAAAACACTACAGACTTAGCAGTCCTGCTGTAATCGCACCTATGTATTTCGTTTTCTGTTATAATTTTTTCTCTTTATTTTTGTATTGTTCCTGAAAAAGGCATACAAAGATTGTCGAAACGTCGAAATTGTTAATTATTAAAAAACAATTACAAAATTTCTTTTTTGGTTTTTGTTTTTTACCTTGAATCGGTCGAGAAGCCAACTAATTCTTGTTTTCATATAAAATTTTCGATTGTCTTTTCAGAAATTTACTTTGAACTTTCCGCAATTTCCCATATTTTGTTGCCCACCCAGGCACAGATACTTTTCAGGCTCAGAAAAAAATTCTTTTCCCTAGAATTAGATCTAATTCTCAGATCCTTTCAGAAATCACAATATTCAATTTTTTTGAAAAAATGTTTCACCTAAATGTGATATATAATGTGTGTGTGTTGTGTCTATTATTGAAGAAAGATTAAATCGCACTGGATCTTGGATTCTGAACGAAATCTTGTCGTATCCCATCGTGATTCCTGGACGGAAAATCCAGTGTGACTTCCTGGAATTTTCGTTTTATAGTTGTTTTGTGTAAGTATTATAAGCACATACATATTATTCGCTAAAAAACCTTCTTTTTTTTCTATTCTGGTGATCTTAAAACGTCTAGTGATCCAGGGAAAGCTCATGACGAACCTTTGACATACGCAACGATTGAGTAACTAAAAAAAGAGAATTGAAAAATCATAGCGTCTTTGATATGATGCTATTAAGATAATTTGAAATCTGTTTATTTTATAAAAAATAAACAATATTTAACTGTGTTTCAAAGCTAATAATAATTGAATTTCAAAGGCTGCTGAACCAAATGAGCAATAAGCGAATCTTCTGGTAAAATCATTAGTACACTATATACTTTATTTTTATGAAATATTCCTTTTGATTCTTCAAGTTTTCCAGTTTTAATCCAGCTTCAAGTGTCTTCAAACCCAAATTAACTTTTTCTATGAACTTCTGCATAAGATATGAACGGCATTTTTTGGTTGGGTAGGTTCAACTGAAAAGATTTGATCAGATAGAATCTGGAAAAGATGGAAGGATATCGAAAATAAAGTATTAGACAAGATATATCAATACGTCGAATCGCAATAGGCTTGGGATATATAATATCAGGTATAAACATTTTATAAAAATTCTAGCTTTTAAGATCATTTATTTAAAACTATAATAATAATTGCATTAAGAAAGTTATTAAATCTATTTGGACTATTAAATTTCATTAATTATTTTGGCCAAAAGGCTTTTATTTCAGCAAAACTAGTAAAAGAAGCTTCCGTTTTTGTTTTTTTAGTACTTTTTTATGCTTTGTATTTTTACTTTCTCTTATTTATGGTTTCCTCAATTTAAATGCAAATTATTTATTTCCTTTTATTACTGCATACCATTCGCATCTTCTTCATAGAAATCAAAAGTTAAATATTCAAGACATATCGCATTCCAACTATATTTTGGATTTTTTTATTGTTAAAAATTCATTTAAAAGAAAAAAAAAAATATATTTCTATTATGTAGAGAGAGTGCAACAATTTGCTTATAGATGTTAACTAATTCACACAAGTTCACATCTTATGGAAAGTCTGTAAGGATGACATAATCAGTCCTCCTAAAAGAAAGGTACATTCCCCATGTAAGGATTAGTTCAAAGTGTCTAGAATGAGATTTCTTCCCACCAAAGCAATTTTACATCCGTATTTATTTATATTTCTATTATTATTATTGTATACGTATTTTCTGATAAATGGATTTTATGCAGTAATGTTTTTGACAAGAGAAATTGGGACAGTTTGTCGGTAAACTTTGCATTAATAGCATGAACAGACAATTATTATAATGAGAGTTGAAAAATAGCTTCATTAATTTTCCAGACAAAACTAGCCAAATGACAAATTTATATATTATCCTCTTATGTAATATTATTAGTTTCTATAAAGAGAATTCAAATAATACAAGGAATTTGTGTTGTTAACCTCTGTATTTTTTTTAAAGATGTCCGGACCTTATTGTCATGACTAATTAAATCATTCTTAATGTGTTACGGAAGGTTAAGATTTGAATACAGATTGCCAGATGTGTTTTTGTTTTGTTTTTACTTTCTCTTACTCCTAATAAGAGGAAGTACTGTGATTGTGTGAAATTTTCAATATCGAGTTTTCCGATATTAAAATTAAAGGTGTTTTTTTGTTTGTTTTTTTTTTTTTTAGAAAATGGTGTGTGTGTATGTATGTGAACAGCGTAGCTCAAAAACGAAAAATCTCAGAAAGTCCAACTTGATATTCCGTTTAGACACCCTTCGCGTCAGACTGCCTCAAAAAGTAAATGAGCTGGAGTTCCTCACCCTGCTTATAGCCCAGATCTCTCTCCTTCGGACTACCATTTATTCCGACGCATGGCTCATTTTTTGCTGAATAAAAAGTTTACTATTGAAGAGGAATTGAAAGCAGTTTGTATTGAATTCTTTGTCTGCCTCCAACAAAACCTTCGTGGTACCAAAGAGGAATTGAATTACTGACACAAAAATGGGTTGAAGTGATTAATAATTGATTTTACTTTGAAGAACAATCGCTATGTAGAGAGAGAGAGTGCAACAAGTGTTATTTTTTAATACTCATTAAATTAAAGCACCGAAAAAACGCAAAGACTTCTGTTGCATCCCAGTACTATTTTTCAGGAATGGGATTTAAATGATGGTAGAAACAAGAAGAATATTGCGATCGTATTAAAATTTCAAATTATTATTTTCACAGGTCAACTGAGAATGGAACAGTTCTGGTGTGGAATACTCAATTTCTCTTGCTGCATTTCTTCACAATTCTGATTGACAAAGATCCTTCAACGCTAGAATTTTTAATTCATTTATCGCGGGGGGCGGTGATGTTCGCGTCCGAGATCGTTCTTATGTGCCCTCTGGATATCCAACTAAATGAACAATATCAGTCGCCAGCGTATCCTATTTTACATTGGCCGCGCGTCGCAGAATGGCTGAATAGTTCGCCGAAGTCATGGCGTAGGAAAAAAAGTTCATTTAACGCCTTACTGATAGTGGAACCATATACATACTAATTGTAAACTTATATACGTATATGCAGAGAATTTTATATTGGAAATAAACAAATGGTTGCCAGAAAATTGAAGTAAACCTTCAGTTTATTACAAAAAAAATTTTTTTTTTTATAATTGAAGACAATAAGAATTTAATTTTGGTTTATAAATAATACATTTGATAATAACATTTTATTTAATGTGGTTCTCATTAGTATATTTAAATATTGTCCGATTTATTCGGCCTGCGGTGAATCTTAGATGGATTAGATCTAAGGTTCTGGATTTTTGTTATAGACCCGGCTTGTTGTTGTTTTTCTTGGGGTAGCTATATGGGCCCAGTGAGGCTTTGGATAGCGTAGGGATTCCCTCCCCACAGACCCATACTTAGTATATTTAATATATTGTCAATGTCAAAAAAACTGTCATTGTTTCCTTTCAGTAAAGAAGTTAGTCCAGTAGGATTTAGGACACTTTTTAATGACAATAACAAGATTGAGGTTGTCAATTGTTTTAATTATTTAGGTGTTCCGTTTAGCTCTTCTGGCAAGTCTAGAAAGGCGGCTAATTCTTTCGTAAATAAAAGTGCAGCTTTTAGATCATCAGTATTAAATGTATTACGTTCAAGTAAATCTGATTCATGGGCTGCCAAGTGTCGTCAATAGGACTCAATTGCCGAAAGCATTCTGCTCTATATGGTAGAAATATGGGGATATTGTTATTTGGAGGTATATGCAGATATTGTTGAAAGAGTTCAACTGTCATTCTTTAAAACTATCTTTGTACTACCCCGCAACATCCCTGACGCCTATGTCAGGCTCGAGGCTGGCAGAATCCACACTCTGCAGAAGATTATTGAAGGAATGATAAAGTCCCTTTTTGGCCACGCCTGAATCGTCTACCCAGAGTATGCTATGAAAGAATTCATTCATTTATCTTCTGTTTCCATTTAAATGGGTTCGGAACTTTATAAATACATATCTATCCTACATCGAAGCTCACGAGATATGGGAGTCCCAGAATTTAGACACAATAAAAAAAATTATAATAGTATAGGCGCATTTAAGAATGACTTAGTTTAGACGAGACATAGAGTTTACTTGCAACTCTACCTTTAATTTATATTATAGGTTACTCTGTAATTTCTCTAATGAATTTAACTATAAAATGTAATGTAGAAAGGATTCAGAGTAATAGCTAGCACAAATTAGATTAGCTTCTAAAAAATTTTCAAGAAGTGTAATTAATTGGTCGTGATAGATTTTTATTTAATTCTCAAGAAATTTGTATAACTGGTCATGAAGACAGTATTATTCATTTTTTGTTCACCTGTAACATTCTGTAGCATTTAAAGGACAAATATCTGAATAAATAATTGCCTTTTACCACAAATTTAAATTTGCTGCCAGCTAAATGTTTGTTAAGTAACATTGATTATATAAAATTATCTGATATTTATCTCTATATTACAAAGTCACTAAATTCAGAGATATGTTACTCCTAGATAGTCAGTAAATTCATAAGATTTACAGGTTGTATTCATGAGACCAATAGATAATAAATAAATATGTATATTACATTAATTCTGTCCATATGTATTATTAGGTCTGTGTATTAATCAAGTAGCCTGTTCATATTTATGCACTTTGTTCCCTACTGCAATGTGACAAGCGAAAATATCTGACAGCGCATTTCTGTTCTTTTGGTATCCAATTATTATTTATTCCACATTGTAAACGATTAATTCAATATTAGCATTTTATTTGATTTTCTATTATATTTTTCCTAAAATTGAATATAGTTTATCATTATTCTGTGATTATTAAAAGAATTTATTATGTCAGTGATTTATATAAGTTTTTACTTTTTGTTTTTCAACGTGAATTGTACATGTATAACATGACTCCTTGCTATGAAAATTATGTAAATTTTCGATAAGCAAATAAATAAATAAAATACTTTAATTAAAAGAGATAGTATAATTTTATCTGTGTATTGCACTGATGTGACAATTTAAAAAAAGCTCCAGAGTCCTGTAAACATCTTTCTCCTGGAAATACGTATGGACTAAAAGTGATAGGCCTTTTATGTGTTTTTTTCACACATACCTTCTCATGTGTACACAGACCATATGCACTTTTTTGAGGTAAATTCAAAACTTGGGCAAACTCTAACACACCTTACATATAAACTATATATTTTCCTATTCTTTTACTGACCATTGCATAATGTATAGAAATATACAAGAAGCTACAATTGATCTGCTGGATCATTTGATGGATTTGCTTTTTAGCTAACTTCTTTCATAAAAGCTTCTTTCTGGTATCGATTGTTGGAATTATGTCATCTCCATTTAGAGTTTTGCGAAATAAAAGTGAATAGAGTCCAAAAAAAAACTAAAACAGTGGTTTTGGCAATATGAGCTCTGCATGAGTTCTTGATGACTAGTACATCCACCAATAACTTCCAGTGCAGATTTTGGCAGAGAAAATGAAGAAGTTGTAACAAAAGGACAGTGGAGAAATGAAGAAAAACTTGCTAAATGGAACATCTATATGCCATTTGTTGCAATAATTAATGACAATAGCTACAACACCAATCAGTGCGCAAGGTCACACGAGACATTTTCAAAAACATTATTTTATTATAGATGGGGAAGTACCATGGCAGTACAAACATCTGTAAGAAAGTGTAAATGCAATTAACCATCTCCTGCTCTTGCTAATATATAATGCATTCTTCAAATTCTGTTGTATTGTTGATATTACTTATGAAGGAAAAACATCTTAAACAATAAATTAAGTAAGTTCTTCTATAATGTAAACAAATAGAATTGTAATATAAAACAAAAATATATTTTATGTGTGGATAGATTTTTGTTGATCTTGTTTATTTATAATTTACTTTTATTATTATGGTATAGCTCGGTTGGCTAAAGCGATTCTGTTTTACCATACGTTTCGACAAGGATTTGCTAAAGACTTACATAAAAGGCCAATCTGAAACAATAAACAAATCCCTTAAAAGACATAAGAGCATAACTTTCTCCGCACATAACAGTCAAAGAGAGACAATATACACCAAAATTAGAGACAACACCCCATACAAGAAATAAACCAATTTAGACTATAAAATCAACTGCACTAATTCATTGAAACACTCGATATTTGAATTTTAACTTGTTCCCCTAACCTCAAAAATTAGTGGACACAAGTTAGAAATATCTCTTGATTGCCATTAATTATTATACTTATATATCAATTATTATTATTACTGTTATTTAAATACACTTGCTGCAGGGACTTGTCTTTATATTGCTCTAGAACTGAGTTTCAATGGCATGGTTTCAACTCGCATTCACCTTGGTTTTAAAACTGGCATTTTATCGCTTATCCAATGCCGACGTCTTCCGGCATCTTTTTCAAGATATTTTTCCAAATTACCAGAGACATTTTTTCTTCAGCGTAATAAAACAATCCCACCCAGTGAATGCAAACAAGTTGTCAACATTGTCAGAGAAATAACTGACGCTTTCTCGTGGTCAACAGGGAATGTCAGTGAAAATAATGGCGTTTACACGGTATAATAAAATTTCGATGTCAGTGTTTGTTAGTTAACTGACCGCGAGTTGGCAGTGTACACCGACCGGATTTTACACGCACCTGACTGCAGTGTCATCCACTAACTGACCAAAAACACTGCCCTTTAGGCAATGTTTAAGTATTACTACCCATTTATGGTTGAGGGTTAGGAAAAACCTTTTACCAAACAGATCTATCACAGAATAGTCCTTGTCAAGTTGAACATAGATTTGATGTACGATCTAGAGAGTTTACAAATCTAGTTTTCACTCTCAAGTAAATTAGATAAAAATTAAAAATAGTATAAGAGAAGTATAGGATATCTCTGAAAGAAGCAGTTTTACACAGCCATTAAAATCTCATATTTAAGAAGGAATGTATAATAAAATAAAATTGAATTCTGATTTTATAAATATTTTTTATTTAACAAGAAAAAAAAAAAGAAGGTATTTTTATGGTAGGTTTACATCCTCATTTTTGTCAATGCCATAAAAAGAGGTAAAGATTGGATAGAGAAGATGGTTTTTCCTCTTTTATTTTGGTTTTAGAAAAGACCCCATAATATATGAGTTTTTAAAAATAATAACACTTTAAATGGATAAAAAAAACCTATGACGGATTCAGGGATCATTTTTAACATTGAAAATGTTTTATGGGAGGATAGTAATCTGAATGTGACATAACGTTAACGTAACGACACTTTTATTTTATAGTGTGGGGGTGAATGGTACATTTCAATCCTGATTGAGTGCCGAACGTTTATGGAGACAGTCGAACCAGTTACCTTAATATTATTGTCAAAAATCATATGTATATTTGAATTAATTACATTTGATCTTTTTTATGAAGGGGAGGTTATCTTTTTAACGATTTATAACCAATTTCCGAATTCAAACTGTTATTATTAAAAAAAAAAAATAACCATTCACCAATAAATGTTGCTATGATGCAGCCCAAAAACCCTAAAACATTTTCAATGCTTGACATTTTGATGAAAAACAGTTTTTTTTTAATGTATTTCTATTTATTTACAAATACGTTTTCATTTTTATTTTAGTATTAAAATACCTTGTAACCGTGAAAATAAATAAATACATCTTTTGTTTTTTTTTGTTTTTAAACAAAACAATATACACATGGCATCACGGGGCAGAGATATAATTTTTAAGAGCGAAATAAAGGATAAGTCTAGGTTTTCATTTTGTTTAACTATCAGCTTAGCTAAACAAAGTTAATTTATACATAATTTGTATATTTCATTATAATATTAAGCATTCACTTTTATAACCCTCAAGAGATTAAACATTTTTTTCTTTTTTTGTATATTTTTTTTAATCACAAATACACATTTGAAAAGAGAAAAAGTGAAGTAGAGGGTACAATAAATTTTGGGATATACAAGGCATAGCCATTTTTTTTTTGTTGGACAAGGAAGACCAATAATACATATTCTGGATGTTGGTTTAACTATATAACTATATACAAAAAGAGTTATTTTTTAAAAACTCTGAAAGCAACAAGTGACTAGAACAATTTAAAGGTAACAAGAATGCTCTTTCTTTCTTTTAAATTTATTGTGCTTTTAATTTAATTCATCAGTATCAAATAAAGTTGATGAACTTTGATTATTATTATTTCTTTTATATGTGGGGAACATATCATTATAAATAATAATAACAGCAAAATATTTTTATTGTCATATATTTTTAATAAAAATGAAATTTTCTTCAAGATAATCAAATTAATTTTCTTTAATATAATATTTTACTACCTAACTTAGATAACTATTAAAACATAAAACTGGTCAAATTGTATTATTAAGAATTAAATGTACTTTGTCCTCGTCGACAAGAAAATGTAATTCAAATAAAAGAAAAAATATTTTTCGAATGCAGATTCGTTCTTTATCCAAAATTTAAAAAGATTGAATAAAATGGAATTAAGATTGACAGGAATTCTAAGGAAGTAACTAATACATAAATCTTTATCTTTCTTTCTTTCTTTTTTTTTGTTTAAACATTTCTTTGCATTCTTTTGTCAACAAAATCAAAGATTTGATAGAGGTTTACATATATTTTTTATTATGAAGAAACCAAAACTACTTGAGGGAACCAGCCATAGAAATATATCAGATAATTAACATGAGGCTGATGAACATTGATTACAGATCTAACGTTTAAAGAGAGTTGAACTCCCGGATTTGGAGTTGGTTCGTAAACTTTGCCCTCTTAGCAATAGCTTTGAATAAGCTCATAATTTTGAATTTAAATTCCCTCCCATTGAGATTATTCAGAATTGTTAGATTGAAACAAGTTGCCTGCAGTAGAATATAGCAAAGAAAAACGATTAAAGGATTCAAATTAAGGGAAGCTCCCAGGTTATTATATTTCGCCTTGTTTGACGAAGGACAAAGATCTCATTCATGGTTGTAAAAACTTAGGAAGGAACATTAAAGTCTAACAACGAAATAATAATAATAATAATAAAAACTTATTGCTGGAGAGATTAATTTGAAAAAGTATTCATTTATTTAAAAACAGCTTGCTCTTTTTTATTTATGTTTTGTTTTAAATTTTCTTTTTTTAAATATATATTATTTCAAAAATAAAAAAATAATAATACCAAATATACAACAGCGTCTATTTTCTAAGTTTTAACAATTTCTTCTTTTTTTTTTTTTTTTAAATTTTATTTAATATTTTTATTTTTCCTTGGGTCACATCTTAATGTACAATTAATTATAAACAATAGATATGACCGCTATGTACAAATTACTATTTAATATGTAAAATGAAAATATTATATACAAAATTAACACATAGCTTTTTTTGTTTTTCATTTTTATAAAATACTATATGCAAATTCCCTTTTTTTATTTCTAAACTCTATAATTTTTTTTTTTTTTTTAATTTTTCTCTTTTATATACTTATATTTTGATTAACATATGAAATTATATATATTCTTATTCTTTTATAATTTGTAGTCTTTACATTAATTTTTCTTAATGTTGTCCAAATTGTTTCCTTCTATTTAAAAAAAAAAAATGATATAAGTATATATATATTTACCAGCTCTAAAAGTTTTAGACTTACAATTTATTTTTTTTCTCTCATATTATTCATTTTTTCAGTAAAATTCCTAATTAAAGCACAAGATTTAACAGTATTTCTTCATATTTTTACTGCGACTATTTCTGTCTTATATTAAATATATATAACTTTATATATTGTAAGTGTATGAGTGTGCCATATATGTATATATTTATATATTTGAACGATTAGTGCAATTTACTTATTTATAATTTATCCTTATTTTATTTTTTAGACTGATTCAATCTCAGTTTTGCCAATATTATAAAATAATGCTGGCATGAACATTCTGTAGTGCTTAAGATGGGTCATAATTTTTTTGTTAAATAATTATATTTTATTTGATTCATTTTTTTTTTTTTTTTTTTTAGTTAGTAAAGAATAGTACATTCCATTTTCAATAGAAAATAAGTAATTTTCAAATTATGTTGACCTAGTAATTAATACTATAAAATAAATAAATTGAAGGATTTAATTTATATGTTGGGACCACTTTTGTACAATAATTTTTGGCCATTCCATATTCATTAAACGTCCATTTAAACTATCCGTAACTAATGAACATAATATTTCAATGAAACTTTAAAAGTCAATTCGGTTTCAGAAATTAGTAATTTGATTTGATAATTACTGAACAGTCAAAATTATAGACTGTAATGGAATCCGAAGAAAGAAGAATCAACCTAGTTACTCGCTACTTAGGCCAGACTAGGATGTGAGATTCTGTATATATACTAGCCGAGCTAGCTCTAAAGGAGGACAGTTTTACAACAGTTTACGACCGGTTACAAACCAGTCAGCAAGCTATCAACTATGTTCTCATCAATTAGCCAGTCTATCTCTTTATATATTGTGACGTAAACTCAGGAATGTCGCACAATATTTTGGTGAGAAATAAATGATGTTAAAATGAGTAAAATATACTCAATTTAACATTAAATATTTACCTTAATTGAAGATTATTTAACTTATATCATTTATTTCTCTCCAAAATCTTGTGCGACATTCCTGACTTTACGTCACACTCCCTAACAAGGCAAGGGAAAGGTTTTATTTCCTGGCTTGCCTAACTTCCACAGACGTAGTCGCAGATTGAGAGGATGTGGATTCATTGGGAGGATAGTACCGTTTTATGTGTGAAACATGCCAGTTACCCGCATTTTCGCCACGCGTGGTGGATCCCGGTCACGCGAAAAGGGCCCTCATAGCGTGGAGCAAGTTTGTAGGGTTTTCGACGGAAGACAGCTTATGAGTTCAATGTAGAACAAGCTCTCCTTCTGTGAATTTGCCGTGCTTCGGTGTTTATTATCGTTTCGAGCATGACGTTCCCCCGATTGTAACAAGTTTTTTCGGCTTGTGCTCTTACGTTTGACAAAACTTCAAAGCGACGTACCCATTCTTGAGGAGTTTCACTTAGGCTAGGCAAATTCCCCAAAACCTCATTCCTCCATATATATGGCTGAGTAACTCGCGGCACAAGTTAAGAAAGGCCGGAGAAATCCTAAGTGGAAGATTAATGGCATACATAAATTCGGGCAGGTACTTATCCCGGTCCCTCTGATTATCACTCACAAAATTGGTGAGCATTGGCTTAAGCGTTCTGTTGTCAGCTCCACAAAATTCGCTTGTGGGTGATATGGTGGGGTATATGCACAATGAAATTTAAATGTCTCTGCCAATTCTTGCAGGGTCAAGGTTAAGGGTGGTCCAAGACCGGGTGCAGTGACCGGGGAACTCCCCAGCGATAGATTAAGTTTCTCACCTGATCCGGTATAACTTTACCAATCGCCGAATGTAGAGTTATGATTTCTATCCACTAGGTGAAACGGTCCTGAAATACCAAGTGCATTTTTGGCCGGCACTGGTGCGAGGGTATGGACCCATTAAATCCGTAGCTACGATCTCCGTAATTTAGGATCTCTGTAGCCTAGGATTAATAAGACTTGAGGAACTTGGGGACCTCTGCGGTCATATTGATTCTGTTGACAACTCCCGCAACGTTTTATAGATTTGTAAATATCCCTGAACATTCCGGGCCAAAAATGTGCTCCCGCTACTTGATGATAGGTTTTGTGGGTTCCCAAGTGTCCACATTCTGGTCGGTCGTGATTTTCCGAAATCACAATAACCCGTTTTGGTCGTGGAACTATAAGTTCCCGGCTCATCTAATTGCTCGTATTTCGGGTCGTATCTATGCACGTCTAACTCTCAACGATCCGCCAATCTGGTTTCTGAGCTGGACGTTCTTTCGCGTCTTGCATTTTATTATTGTACCAACGATCTTCAGTGGTAATACTGACTTGTGTCTGATGGAACTACTTCTCTTACCGCCGCAGCTTCGTTAAAAACTCTCCACATTTCTACCCCATGTGGGGAGTGATTTTCTGTGTGGCGCGATAGGGCAAACGGTACATGATGGGAAGCTCCCAGCGAAACTGCAAGTTGAGATCCCATTCCTGTAGTTCTAATGCCCATCGAGCCAAACGCCCCGTGGGTATACGGAGGTTTCGCAACCAGCGGAGGCTACTATGGTCAGTAATAATAGTGAATCTGTACCTTCCAGGTATGGGCGAAACTTGCGTACCGACCAGGCCACTGCCAGGCATTCCTGTTCCGTGACTGAGTACTTTCAAACAGCGGTCGTAAGAGTCCGACTTGCATAGGCTATAACATATTCGCGGCCATCGATCATTTGCCTAACCCTATCCTGCTGGCGTCCGTTTGTACTACTTATGGATGTCGGTATTAGAACCTACTTGAGCTAGCAGCGGTGAGGTCGTTAACTTAATTTTGAGAGATTGGAAAGCTTTTTCTTAGAGCTCGCCCTAAGTCCACTTTCGCTTCTTTGATACAATCTAGTGATGCACTTCAAAAAGGATAAGCATTGAAGCAAGCAATGGACTCATACCCCCGAATATCGTGTCAGGCTTAGCTGCAAATGGTAAAGCGAAGATTGCATCTTACAAACAACTCAAAGAGTTCTTAGAGTCACAGGATAGAACTTTAGGCCAAATAATGCTTACATTTTTACTTTCCGATGATGTGCAACAAAACTCGAATGAAGTAATGGCTGCAAAAGTTGAGGTAATTAAAACAATTGTGGAGACAATGTCCATGCCCGAGAATATGTTGGAAGAATTAGCTTTGGACATCAGCGCTGGTCTGACTTACAAGGAAAGTGCTGATTTGGCTAGTGCAACGCTCAATATTCTCATGGATACTCTAACATTGGATTGTATCTTCAAAATGTTATTATCTCGTGATTTACAAGAACAGCCATTACTTTGGACCAGAACACTCTGCTAATATGAGTTTAGGAACTATATTTAGTTAATCGTTTGGATTCTTTGGGATTGAAGAGTGATTTGTCCGCCACATTAAGCTTAATAATTCCTGAGACAGATCAAGATTTAGGAACAGTTGTTTGTCCAGGGAACCGCCTATTTCTTCTTGGAGGAGAAACTCCAATGTGTGTTGAAGCAACTTCCAAAAATACTATACAATTCAAATGTCGCTAACAAACTGCAGTAAGTATCATCATATAATTAATTTCAACTTGTAAAAGTTAAATAGGTATGCTATAAATGTTTTTGGGCCTAAAAAACTTGTATGATTTCCTATCTTACAAATCTAAGGACGTAATATTTTTAATTCGTTAATATTAAACAAAATGTACTTTTTTTTTAAAAATTAATATTAAGTTAATAAAAATTTGTTTTGTACAAAAATAGTCCCAATTTTCTGTACTCTTGTTTTCAAATCTCCGGCTGCTTTAATAACAAAGCATATTTCTCAAATATATTTAATGAATTCAAAAATTATAACCACTAGAGTTTATTATATTTACTAGTATAATTAAATAATAACTGGCTATCTAAATATGTTCATAGATCTTAATTTATCTAAGCTAGTAATAAATGTTAGTAATAAAATGATAAAATTTTAACTTAAAAAAAAAAGAAGATATTTCTATGACAAAATAGAGCAGCCAGAAGACTGAAAGGTTCAAATAAATTAATTAATTTAAATATAAAGTTGGTAGTACTTTATTTATTCATATTATGTTAAGTTCATAGTGATATTACAGCTGACAATGGATATTTTTCCAAATTTTCTATAATAAACTAATTTTCTGTCTTCATAACAATCGATATAAAAAGATTTTCGTGTTTTTTTTTTGTTTTTTTTTTAATATTTTCTACATCTAAATCAAGGTCTATTTTTAGCAATATAATATATATTTTTCCGTTATGTATGACAGCATCATGTTAAATTTAAAATTGTAATCACAGTGTTTCAATATTCAATATAGTTTATATTTCTTTTTATTTATAAATTTCTCATTTTATTAATCTCTGGGCTACACATCCACACACACAAAAAATTGTTTTAATTACTTTTCAATACAAATATATACGCATGTATTTTATTCATTTTTTAAAATATATTTGCTTGGATATTAAATATGTCACAGTGTATTTGGTTTTCTGAAATAACTTTTTATCTTGAAGAAATAAGGGAGAAGAGTTTAGGTTTGTTTTTTATTCAATTTTTTTTTTTTTTTTAACTTGGTGACAAAAATTTGGTAGAGAAGCTCAAGAAATAGCGCAATACATAAACGAAGTGTACATATATATTAATTATATATATATATATAATCAAGTGTGTTGCGCCGTTTAAATTTAAAGTTTAGTAATGATATTTCATATTTGGTACCATTTTTTATCTTTATATTTGAGCATAAGACTGTGCGCTGATGATTGAAATGTTTCAGCTTCAGTCATCATTCTAGCTGTACGGTCTTCTAATTGTGACAATTTTTCACCACGTTCCACAACCATTTGATGGGCACGTGATACTTCATTACAAGCTTTTGTTGCATTCTGATCTAATCCAGCTATACCTGGTATATGTTTGGCTACGGTTCGAGACGGTTTACCACTGGATTCACCAACTAAACACAAAACAATTATTTTTACAATTCACATATAAAAAACATATATTTTAATTAATTTTTAATGATAAGGAGAGGATCAATTGACTATCATTAATTTCTGCCACTGATAAATGTAATATATCAGCTGATTTCTTCCATCGTTAAATTTTTAATGTAAAAATAAAGTAATGTAAAATTAATTGATCCGAAACCGGTCAAGAATATGAGAATTATGCATGCTACGACGGTTAAAATACCAGATGTTATCCAGCCAGCACTGCGGACCCATATACATATTCAATAAACAAAAAATTCGATTTGATCTGGTTCATTTTGCGATTATCGAAACCGGCTTCAGATTTCGTACTTCTACAAAAGATATCTTGATAAACAGTATTTATAAAACCAAAATCAGTTTTCAGCCCGTTTACGGACGTCAGTATATGTGTCCTAATGATATGTATGAAATTATTTATTGTTGGTGAACAATTTTAAGTAGTAGAGGCATTTTCCGTGGTAGCCTGCTTCATTTTGTGGTCATCGACCGGTTTCGGGCGTTCGCCCATCTTCAGGGTGCGTTTTTCAGACAGTGTGCCAACACAGACTCGTATAGAGTAACTTAGTTTTACACTAACTGAGGTATATTTTTAAAATACTGAGTTAGTTTTTTTAAAATACTGAGTTTATATTTTTAAAAAATATACCTCAGTTAGTGTGAAACTAAGTTACTCTACACGAGTCTGTGTTGGCACACTGTCTGAAAAACGCATCCTGAAGATGGGCGTACGCCCGAAACCGGTCGATGACCACAAAGTGAAGCCGGCTACCATGGCAAAATGTCTCTGATGCTTTCCAGCTCTGCGGAACCAACCAACACAACAAATTTTAAGTAGTATACATAATCTGACATAGTTTTAATATATTTAAAACAAAAATGAAATCTTCAACCTGAAAATATCTGAAAAAAGCTATCAAGGGAAAAAACTGAGATTTTTCAGCATAACCAAAAATAAATCGGTGTGCTGTTTTTTGTGTAATGTATAAAAAAAAAAAAAAATCTGGTGTGAAACAAACACACAACTTTCTCTTACTTCAGTTTTCAAAATTGTAATTGACAAATTTTATAGTTAGTATACCAAATTTAAGCAAATTCGTCCAAATTTATGGAGAAAATCGCGAAACTAAAAAAACCGATCAATAAAAACGAACTTTCGGTTTACTAATTTTCTTGAAACTTGGAATAATGGCAATCTATTTATTTCTAATTAATTTTGTTTAAATTGTAGAATTGTATAATCGCCTAAGATAGCACTTTAGAGGAAAATATAAATGAGCCCCTCCCTTAAGTGACTTTACCCGGAGATATGTTTCAAATAAAAGTTGTAGCTTTTTATAAGTGTAGTTCACATTCTTAGTTTAAAGAAAATCGTTGGTGCCGTTGTAGAGAAAATAGCAGAAAAATGAAAAATACTTTTCAGCATGAAAGCTTGACTTGATATCACAATAGAATGGGCGTTGGGTAAAATATTAGCTTTTGAGACTCAAATCCTGTTATAATAGACCATCGGTTCTCAATCTTTGTATTTCGCGCCCCTCCTCCTTCTACCTTGAATAATTTTGATATAATTATGCCCTGTATAATATAAGATAGATGACCCAGTGGTCTTGCGGTCTAATTTCCGCAAATACTTTAAATTGTGAGACTGAAATTGGGTAATGAATCCTGACAGTATACCTACCGGCCTATAGATCCAAGAAGAAGAACAAGTGATAGATCTTTCTTCAAGTTATTAGAGTCTTTAACAAATTTTTAGACTGTACTGTCATGTACTTATTGTCTTATTAAAGCAAAAGCACTTCTTAAAGCAAAAGCGCTTCGGATACTGTTACTTTTCCCCAGTTCTTATTTTGCGAAATTGGTTTTTCTGCTGTAGCTGTTTTAAAATCTAAATATAGAAACAAACTTCAAACAGAAAGGGAGCTCACAGTGATTATCTCGATTATAAAACCAAACCTGGATAGGCTCCAAGACTATCTTAGTATTAGGGAAGCACATAGTCATTGGATTTCTGCGCTAGAATTGTTTTATTTTAATGCTTTCGTTTTAATTATATTTTAAATTAATAAAAAAATATATCTGACGCCCTCCTTGTAAAGCTACAGTAAAGCTACAGCGCCTCCCCTTTTGAGAACCGCTATAAAAGACTATTAGAACTGTAATAGAATCAAATCCTCAGTTTAGGAAATTCACCATACAAGCGCTGGTCTCCAAGTTGTCAGTACAACCGCAGCAAGCGCTAGCATCGCGCCTCCTGACGCACTTCATCTATGCTAACCTCTCTGTCAAGCCCAATACACTGTATGGATGAATGGGCCTCAATTAAGTTGGCCAAGCTTCGTTTTAGAAGTTGTTTCTAGCTCCCACTAAGAGATGGGATAAACTGGAAAAAGCAGAGCCATCTGAGAGCCTCACCAAATAGCAAGATCTATTGTGAAGGGTCAAACAAGTCGGAAGAACAATTTTTAAGGATTAGCACTTGAAGAGCTAAAGCAACATTTAAAGAAGTCTAAACAAGCTATGGAGAAGATAACAGCCAGTCAAGCACTCAAGAATTTACTCTGAGTCGACAATACAATTTAAAGAGTCATTCAAGAAACTCGTTTGTAACAAGCAATTTATCGCCTCAACTCGCCTCTCTGCCAAAACTATCATTACAGCCAGAAGTCTTCACCAAAGTCGCTGCACTAGCTAGTTGGCTATTAGAACAAGCAAAAGTTCTTCTAAAGGACAAATGGAAACAGGAATTTAAAGGGTTTTTTTTTTTTTACATAAAATGAACTATCGTAATCTAAATTTGAATGCCAAGCTACTGTTCTGCCTCCTCCTTGGCTTTTGAGTCTGATGAGCGAAATCGCATATTAATAAATATAGTAACAAATTATATTAAGTTAGAGCACTTCATGTACTGCAACTGTTCTTACTTAATTAATAAGAAAAATTGTCAGAAGTAATAAAAAAAAGGGAAAAACGAAAACCAGAATATAGAGTGGATGCCGATTATCAAAATCAGTGAAATTTAAAATGTATACTCACATAATTCTTCTCGATCCAATGATCTTGCACCGCCACCAAATAAACCTTTAAAGAAGCTTTCTTTTGGAGGCTCTGGCATATCATGAGGCAGAAATAATTCCCCAACCATTTCATTTAAGCTTGAACTAAAAATTCACAATTAATTAATAAAAAATAGTGCCTCATTTTAAATGAAAAACTTAAAAACGTTTGTTTTCATTACTTAGAAGCAGAAAATACAATTTTATATATTTAGTATCTATTTAGTTCCGGCGAAAATGTCGTTCGTTAGGCCAATGCACACGTTTTGCAGGGTGACCAGCGCCGTAAAATACTGGTACCCAGGGGGTACCATTTGGAGGCGAGGCGACTTCACCCACCACCCCAAAGGGCTGTTCCTTGAACCAACCGGTTATACCTGTATCGCTAAGGACTGCCAAAGCAGAATTCGGGCGGTGTTTGCCAATAAACATAAATGGTCGATGGATATGGAGGTAAAGCGCTACGGCTGCTTGTTGGAGAGAATATTCCACATTCCTTGCTACGCCGCGTGTTTGTGGCTAACTTTAAAACCCCGACAGGCCACGATTACCTGCTTTGCCATTTATTTAAGCTGGAAAAGAAATGAAATGACATGTCCTCTTTGCGAGAAGGGAGTTTTTGACGCCACTCACTTATAGAATTGTAGTGAATTGGGTGAATGTAAAGAAAATTTAAATTATATAGAAACCTCTACAAGATAGTGGTCTGCCAGAAATTTAATTGTTCACAAGCAAATAGTACACAAGAATACCCGGCGTAGAATAAAAAAATAATATTTAGAATCTATTATCTAAAGAAGAAAGGTTGGAAAAGAATTGTTAATTATAAATTATAATTGGTATTATAAGAATTAATAATTATAAGAACTGGTATTATAAATTATAAGGTTGGAAAAGAATTGGTATTATAATTATTATTGGAATTGGTAAGGTTTTATTGTGAATAGGGTTGTCATTTTGGCTATAGGTTCTCTATTTAAACTTTAAGAAGCTTCTATTATAAGATTGAACAATGAATTTACTGACAAATCATTTGAATATGACCTTTAGAAGACTAGTAAAAGATTTTTATTTCTTTAATTTGAAACTCCTAATAATTCTTTCTAATATTTCATTTTTTATGATGGAATAGCAAAAGAAAAGAGGAAAATGCTAAGTTGTTCGAAGTTTTCTACACGCCTTTCGAGGATGAAGAGGCGCTCCAAGATTTTTCTCTCATGGCTCACTACTGAAACTGTCTCCAGTATGAATTGGTAGAGCAATTACCGAGCAAGATGAACACTTTCATGGTTTTAGACTATTGCCTTCTAAGAAAATATTCATTTTTACGATCCACTTTGAAGAAATCGGAACAAGAAAGATGAAACTCCGATAATATGCTAGTACCCAATTCCTCAGGTAAGGCTGGGGAACTGAGCCGCACCAGTTTTCTCTTAAAGCTATAGTTCTGGCTTTATTAAGCTTGAGGCTGATAAGATGAAAACGGGGAGAAAATCAGAACAAGGAGCCCTATCTACAAGCTATGTGCACTAAAACTTTTTTCGGCGGTTACTTACAGTTACAATATGGGACACTTAATTATTACTTAGAGTAATAGTGTTTGGATGGGTTATTTAAATGAAAACATTAAATGAGCCTTTCTCAAAATTGATTATTCTCTTCAAAACATCGATCTGATAAGAACAAATATCATCATAACATCATATTGATAAACCGCTCAGTCATAACAACCTTAGTGCAATCTAGTGTAAATTTCTTAGCAGGCAAAATAAATGTATTCATAGAAATCCAACAGAATGATTCACGACAATTAGTGGGCTTTGGGCCCATTGTTATCAACCGCCTTTTCTTCACTAAACTATTTACCAATTACTACTGCTTCAAATAGTTTCAAATTAAAAAAGGATATTGGCAAATCTATTATATAAGCATATATCTCACCAAAATTCAGCAGAAAGTGTAAACTTTTGGACTTCGGTTGGTGAACACAAATATAGGCCATGACCATGATTACTAAAAGAAAATGTCCTTGCAATTCTGTAAACATGATTTCATTTTTTAATTTTACTTTATTATTTAAAAATATGGCTATATTTAACATAAACACCAAAAAAATAAAAATAACATTTAAAAAAAAAAAAACATAGATACTGCCCTTTCAAAAATCTAATACATAAATAATTTTTGATAAATAAATGAATAATTTAAATGAATAGAAAATAAAAAAATATAAACAAATGTAAAATGCATTGTAATTATAACAATATACAATAAATAACACGGAATAAGTTAAATATGTATGTATGTAAAAATAAACATATAAATAAAAAAGACAAAATGAATATTTTAAGAACAAACAATACAATAATTAAAGAATATATATAGATATTATATATTTATTGAAGATTATTATATTTATAGATAGTTTAAACAATGCGGGCCATTGTGTTGTTTGTGTATTACTGTATATAAGGTAAATGTATGCAAGAATTCATCATAAATATATATTTTTATTTAAATATCACAATATATATTTTAATAAAAAAAAAAAGTTAATTTTTTATTGCAAATAATTTAATGAATAAGAAGAAAAATATTGTGCTGATATTAAAAAAATTTGCCAAGTGCTGTCACATTATTAGATTTTAAAGAAGAAAGGGCATAAAAAAAAATTTGCATTGAAATAAAAAGTATGGAGGCATAAATAATAATAATAATAATAATTATTATTATTATTATTTTGTAAACATCTTTTAAGCATGCACAATGTTATAAACCAACATCAACAGACTTTAAACAAATTTAAAAAAAAAAAAGTGCAACATAATTTTATGCATAAACATGCTAATTAATATCCATAACAGCATAACATAAAGTAACAAATAATGATAATAAGCAAAAATAAAAATACTTAATGTTTCATTTTATATAATTAACGAAACAAGCAACCTTTAATAATAAAATTTCTGGGTTGGTTTCACAAAACAAAAATTAATCTGACTGACCTTTTTTTATTAAAAAAACAAAACAACTAGGTATAGTTTCCTCGTTTATCACGCATTGATTATAAAATTTAATTTGATATTTCTCATATAAGTAAACCAAAGTGTTATACTTTAAATTCGTTTAACATGAAGCTTCTTGAACCTCATAAAAAACATTAAAATATCACTACAATTTATTGACTATTCTTTAAAAAATTTATAATTTTTAAGTTTTTTGTCTATAATTTCTCTCTGCAAACCCATTATGTTCACTTTACTTTTGCAAATAATGCGGCTTTTTACTTTTAATGATTGATTCGTATTGAGAAGAGCAATCCCATCCTAAAAATTCTCAAAACACTGGAAATGGAAATTGAAAAATAAAATGGTCAAATAATAGCGCATTTTTAATTAAACACTTGATACCGACAGTTCATCAACAAATATAGCGTTGATTGTTGGTGGACATCAATAACCACGTGGGTAATATGCTGTTAGGAAGTTGCCACAGAAGACAATCTTCTGGATTGCTCTGTGAGTCATTATCTCGAAATTTGATTGAAGGGATTGGAGAGTTAGAATCTATACTATACACAGCAAGTCCACCATTTTTTTAAAACATAAGTATCACTAAAAACAAGGATTCATTTGCAGGCAGAACATGAGTAGAGATGTCTAGGATTCCATTAAGGTCTATTGATAATATTGTTTTAAGAAACCATCTCCGAACTTTAATAATTTCACTAAGAAATAATAATACATTAAAACCAAGTAAATTAAATATAAGTAAAAAAAAAAAAAAAAAAAAAAAACAAATTCCTACAATATTTAAAGATAGTTTACACATCTTCTTGTTGGATAATTAATATAATATTAAATTTAAATTAATATTCAATTAATTATTTGTAATATTTACAAATATATTTTAATTTTTATATTATTATTAATTTGGTAATTTAAATGAAACAAAAAAGACTACCAAAATTAAGTTATAAAATGATAACATATAAAATATTAACAAATAATGTAATATTAAACACATAAAAAGCAAAGGAGAGCAAAAAGTAAATAAAAATAATTAAAAAGAAATTTAATTAAGCAGGTTTCAGGTATGCTGTTTGTTTTCTTTTTATTTTTTTATTTTATATTATATATTAATATATAATATTGTAGTGTATTTGTATGTACAAATGCATACACGTGCTTTCTAATATGTGGCTATTTTTAATATTTGAAAAGTATAAGTGAGAGAATCAGAAATTAAAAAAAAGAAAAAGGCTAAGCAAAAGTTTACTGTATTTCTTAAAAAAAGAAACTAAAAGTGCGCTTATAAAAATTGTCTTTTGTCGTAGAAAAATCTGAAACAAAGGCGTATTATAGTATATTTTCTTTATTACAGAAGATTGGTGTTAATTCTTTTTAATGAATATCTCAAACAATGTTTCTTTGTACTGCGGTGGTTGGTTCCGCAGAGCTGGAAAGCATCAGAGGCATTTTCCGTGATAGCCTGCTTCTTTTTGTAGTCATCGACCGGTTTCGAGCGTTCGGCCATCATCAGGATGTTTTTCTTAAACATGGGTAATTACATAGACTTAACATAGCTCTGTGAAAGGCTATATTATTACACTGTTTAACAAAACCATCCTGATGATGGGCGAACGCTCGAAACCGGTCGATGACCACAAAAAGAAGCAGGCTATCATGGAAAATGTCTCTGATTTCTTTGTGCATTTGAAACAGTGTTAAGTGCTCTCAATGAGTGGAATTTGAAATGCTCCACTTGCAGAATCATTGCAACGATTCAACTATTAACAGAGCACCCTGGAAAACAATTAAATATACACAAAATAAAAATAATGACTTTAAAATATAATAAACGATGAGAGAGCTGTCATAACAGCAATTTAGTCCACCTATATTCCAACTGATAAAAAAAACGATCTAAATATCATTCTAAATAATTTATAAGAAAATTAATTCTGTCCTGCTCAAGGTAAAATGAAATATGAAATCTATGGCTTTCTATGACCTTGATTATTTGTTGACAATATTTCTTAATACAGAGACACATAATTTAAAATTGACAAAATAGCTCTTACTTACATTAATAAACCAAGGTATATAAATTAAATTTCAAACGCGGGACATATGAAAAGTGCTAAAGTCTATATATCTATCAGATACCAACAGGCAGAGCCACCCTGCAAAATAAAATATGCATAAAATAAAAATAATTATTTTTAAAATATAATAAATGTGAGAGAAAATTGGAGAAATTTAAAACTGAAAAGAAAGAATTCTCTTCACAGGATTCAAACAGTAACTGAAAGTTCTCATGAAATATTGTCAACAAATGCCTGACAGAATATTTTCGTTATAAAAACGGAGGCTTGTTACATGGCATTCGGGATAAAATACTATCTGTATGCGAGATCATTTTAAAAAAGAATAAAACTATTAACTAATGATACATGTATCGCATTTTTAAAGGAACCATCAGCACTTAACAGTAGCGCTCAGCTTTGGACAGTAAAGAATACATCGTAATCGTTACCTGTGCTAATCAATGTACCAATTAATCTCATATAACAGCAACCTAACAACTTCCATTATTTTTAAAGAATACATATTTGGCACATTTTAAAGAATACACATAAGAAATACATATTTAGCTAGAGAGACTGAAATCATAAGTGAAGGGGCTGTTGAATCCTTAACGCGGCCATGAGGAGCTTTATCATGCCAAAACTTCAGCCTTATCGGGAAGAGCTCCGTGATAAGATTTATTTTATTAGTAGCGGCAGCTGCCCATCAATTCCGAACTGCCTATCACTAACCGGGCAATGTAGATCTAAGAAGCATAAGAACCCATTACTATGGCTGACAGTGCTGATTGTAGATTTTGCTTAGCTCAGAAAGAGATACCTTAAGTATTGCATCTTTCAGGCGGTCTGTTGAAGAGCATCGAACTTGCGCATATGTTGAGCAATCGTTAATTAATCGAGGGTTTTTGTACATATCGCAGTAGATCTTATTGGGTCGTGGTGACTGCGGGATTAATTGAGGAGGAAGCCTAAGCTTTAAAGGACAGGGTATCCATTAAAGCTTGAACAGAAAACATATTTCTATGATAAAAATGGACATCGAAGCTTTATTTTTGGACGTATTTCTACAAAGAGCTACTTAGCTAAATAGGTGCCAATATAGACCCATGAGGTGGCGTGGGCTAACTAGCTAACCCCTAATCTAGGTTCACAAGAGTCTATTTATATAATTATATTGATATAATTGACCAAATTGTCCAAAGCTCTTATACTGTAAACGAAAGTAAAAAAATGTTAGAATCCTTATTCCTTAGGCAATAGCTGATTAAATAAAAGAAGATGGTTGGCAGAAGGCAAAGAAGAAACGTTAACCTATTATTTATGCCGACAAAAAATTTTCCTACTCAAAGTTAGGCAGCTCCAAGAAGAAAGACACCTACAGTACCCGGTCAACAGATCCACCATCTGTTTTAAAGCCACCTGCTGTAAAGTTTCACGAGACTCCTTGATGAACTTTATCGCTTGTCTTTGGCCAGTGGTATTTATTCCTCAACCAGGCCTATAATTTGCTAATAATCCAGACAGAAAAAAATGATTTTTGTCCATGCCATGGGAACGCATAAGAAAGATTCCAGGCTTAGAAAAGGTCTATTTCAACTTTTTCGGGCCACCTCATCTGCTTTCTCATTGCAACACACCCTGGCATTCAGGATACTGTGATCTTGTTGAAATTGTTCATTTCATTTAATTTCCATTTCAGGGATTAAATGCAATACATTCTAATTTAGAATTAAGTTATAAGGCATGGCATGGACGGTCTATTGCTGCCTGACTATCAGAGTATTAATTAATGTTCCTGCTTATTGTCCTTTGACTTCATACAATACTTCATACACGACCTCAGCAAAATACATAGTATACTTGTCTATGCTATCCAAATATGAGAAGATTCACTAAAGCTTGAACGTGATTAAAATCCGTTCTGTCGAGAGCACTATGTTTATATTAAAGTAAAATCAAATGGGAGTTACCAACAACGGTTTGTTGAATACGCCACTGTTCAGATCTTTTGTAGTTAGTACTACTATGCAAGTCATTAGTTACATTAGTCGTAAGTTTAAATCGTAAGACGTAAAAAAAAAAATATAAAAAGGTTTTGTGGTGACTTATTACTAAAAACTTGTAAAAATTTTAACTTTTTTTTTCTGTAAGAAGTATAGTTTTATAGCAGCGCACTTGAACAAAGTAAACAACACATTCATTCATGTGCGTTTATTGTTCTCTTTCTTTTGTAATAAAATTTATCACCAATAAATTATAATTGTATTATATTAAATGAGCACGTGTATGCTAAAAAGTATTTGTAATTGTGTGGCCCACTTACTGATCGGTGTCCTCATTCACAAACATCTGTTGCCCCCAAATAGATAACATTGGGTCTACAATGCCCGCTTTCCGAGTCTGAAAACTAAACCCAGTCTTTGTTATCCTGTTTTACCCCACAATTAGGATTTATTTTAATTTTCTTTTTATTTATCCTTTTTTTTTTTTGGAGAAAGGTTAGAAATATTATAAAATAAATATTTATATTTATTTCTTACTTCCCCGGTAAAATGTATCTGTCAAACATAAATTATATTGTTTTTGGTCAGTCTTATTTATATTAACATCAAATTAGTCAGTGGCGTAACAATACTAATACTAATTTAGCTCCATGTTTTTAATATTTTTTTTTTATGCGATTTTATATTTCATTTAAATTAATTGTTAGAAAAATTCCACTAATATTCTAGAAATGCCCTTTATATTGACAAGAATAAAGATTCTAAAAGCATCCATTGTAAGCTGGCAGTTAATTTGAAAAATCTAAGCAATTCTGTTTCCAAGAAATTTCACTTTCAGTGCTTTCAACACAGATGATGGTATGTCTTTCATTGAAATTTCAACCAATAAACGAAATTTTAATAATTTTCCGCTCTAAATAATATTGTTAAATGTTAGTGTAAAAAAACCTGTAAAAAGTCAGTAGTTAATTTTTGTTCTTTGAAATTTTGAAAGACTATTCAAAATTATCTTGTGCTTGGCCTGGGAGAATGAATAACTGATTAATGCAATTACTATGTTGGTGGCTTGATCAATAAGGCTGAAAGGCGGTTGACGTCAAGATCACTTAATTCTCAAGATCCGATAAAAGTTTACAGACTAGGAAATATATGACTGTGGTAAAGATGAAAAATAGAAATAGTTCCCTAGAAAACATACGAATGCAGGATTCCAAATAAAGTCCGGTTATCGACCATTTTGAGGGGTCGGAAATGCATGTATATGAAAATAAATATACAGATTAGCCAGGATTAAATGTCAAAAACTTCAGGATGAATTCCTGGTTCAATAGAAAAAACGAACGCACATATTTCCGCAATTATCATCTTAGAGAAATTACAATTAAATATCTTAAATAATCATCAATTCAATCACAAATATCAATTAAATGAATAAATTGTTACTAATAGAAATCGGTGATACTAGGAAACCGTATTTTGTATTAGTCAGTTGATATATATAGAATTCCTTGAATGTGAGTATACATTAGGCAGCGCCTCTCTTAGTATCCAATAAACTTTGACAGTTTAGACTAGGGCTTAATGTTACGGTTCTCACAAAACCCCCGAAAATCAAATTTTCTTGAAAACCGAGAGGTCTTTATGTGTTTAGTTAGCATGAAAGTTCACAGAAAACAGTTGGACCTATCTAAGGTCTAACTTGAAATAATATTCATAAAGAGTAATAAAAACTAATGAACGGATTCAGAATGTTGTCAGTTCCTTGGCAAAATCAATTCATTTTTTACAATGTACAAAAATAATGAAGACTAAGGAATGATTCTAATAGTACAAAAAAAAGTATCTAAGTGAAGGAATACCTTCATTTCCATAATTTTTAGAAATGACACTATTCTTGATTATTTAATATTGAAATAAATATTCAATAGTATATTCAATATTATATTGTATTTATTCAATAGTGAAAATGAATTCTACTAACTATTATAAATCCTGCTCACTGACGCATTCAAGAAGCAAAAAATAGCTGACCAGAAAACCCCCGCAGCATTCATTGATGCACGCGAACTGTGAATTGGGACGTCCTGTCGAAGTTAGCACTACATTATTTCATCAACCACACAAAAATCACGGTTTACCAGAGATTCACATCATTGCCACCCAATAGTGGCTCCTTACATAAGGAGGAGGAAATAACGATCTTATCATCTTAAGGACAGCCTTCAGTGTTCATCCTTCTTAATGGAGCATTAACAAGATGTATGAAACAACACCGCTTCCTATCGCGACAACCACCGCTCAATTATGGCTATAATTGCCTTGTGAAAACCGGCAACAGCTCCGAAACACCCAACGAGTGCATCTGCCTGCTCCAATAGGCGACTAGGCCGCGATAGCTGTCTAGTCATATTCCTACCCATAGACTTCCTGCCACGTATTGCTCATCGCCGTGGCGAACAAACTGATCGGCGGGCATTATTTTAACACACTATACAAGTGACCTGGAAAGCAAGCAACAAACTGCCATATGACCAACTCAGTAGTCACAATGTATTTCAGCTTATCGCCATGGTCACATAGTAACGAATATCGCGTGAGTGATAAACTCGCCTCAACCTCAACGATTCTTGCCCAGAATTAAGTGTCAGCCACTAAGGGAAAAATATAAGGGCACCAAGTGGGTATTGTATTTTCTTAAAGCCCCCTCCAATAGGGGCGCTTCCTAATAGCCATCGCATAACACAAACATTTCATTGTTATGAAGTAAATGTTTAAAATAATTTTCCGCTGTAAATAATATTGTTAAATGGTAGAATATAAAAAACCTACTTTCCAGTAGCCAATAGTTAAATTCTTGGGCTTTGAATTTTAAGAACAACATTGAAGTAAAAGTGCCTTTGCCTGTGGTCCGGCCAGCACAATACGTACACAATAACAACATGACCTAACGCAGACAGACTATTCAAGATAAGACAATACTCAAAATAGGTACTCAAAGCGCTTTAACTGATTTAATGCATCTGTCGTTTTAACATTGTTTTAGATAGCTTATCACATTGTTTACATTATAATACTACGGTAATGATACAAATGTTTTTGGAGGAGAACATTTGATCTGGGAAGAATGTCTTATTTCTTAAGGGCTACATGACTCGAAGTTATTAAAACCTATGGTGCAGTAGCCCTTGGAGGACCAAGGCTGTCAGACGGTGATTTTTGAGAGGCATGTTCGCCGTTTAGTTCTGATCTTCGCTACCTAGGTGCGCTAGCCACTGGACCAACGCGTAAGGGCTAGTCAATATTAAAAAAAAAAAAATTAGAAAAATTCTTAATAGAAAGCATCATTATCTTACGAACATAGATTACATAAATTTATGCTTCAAATCTAAAGTATGTTAATAGCCCTGAAAAGTATTTCAACATGGAAACAGTTCTATTTTACCAAAAATAAAAAGTGAACTCTCTTAGGTTAATTGAAAAAATAAATTTTCAACTACATGAGAAAAATGATAATACTCATAAAAAAGTATTAAATAGTAATTAATAATAATTGTAATAGAAAATTAAATTTTTTTCTTGAATATGTCAGTATTAAAATTGAAAAATAAATAAATATATTTATATAAATATATATGGAAAGATATTGATTGGACATTAAGCTAGCATCATCCAATATATTATAAAATATCCACCTACAGAAATACTATAACTAATTTATAATATTTTAAAAGTAAATATTATAGATTTAAAGAAATAAATGAAAAATAAATGTTACACCACTGAATACCTCTCATTTTACTTTTTAACAAAATAAAAATAAAAAAAAAAATTATTTAAATAATAAAGAAAAAAAAAAGAGAAGAAATGAACACCGTTACAACAGAAAACATTTATTTCTATAATAAAAGAATATGGAGGAGAAATAATAATTCACCCAAAACATTTAATAAATACCTGTGGAAACGTCAAACACAAAACATTGAGTTTAGAGATTAATATTACACATCAATTATAATAGTTTTTTTTTTTTTTTAAATCATTATTAACACTGTTTATTTCTTTTACATTGACGATAGGTGGGTAGAATATGATATGGGTTAAAAATCTGACACATACACTTATTTCTTGAAAAATGTTCAAACCCATTTCAACCAATCATCACATTTGTGGCTGGCTATTTTTATTTTATTTCTTTAGATAATTTATTTAAATAATTATATAATAAAAATAAATTACTATAAAAACTAAGTGTATATCTTTAATAAAGTGTATAAAACATAAGTTTTTTTTTTTATTTACACATAAAGCAATTATGTGCGAAACACGCGGATAAGTGAGAGTGGTCGAAAACGCTACAAATATGTTCAGTGTCGTCATAGAAAGAGAGATAGATAGATAGAGAAAGAGAGAGAGAGAGGATATCAGTGAATCGATAAGCATGCTCGATTATTTTCTTTCAATTTTTTTTTTTTTCTCTTTCATTATTAGTGCTAATTATAATAATTGTTGTATATAATTCTCATGCTAAGAATCCTGTTTTGAATGTATTTATTAAACAAAAAAGAAATATATATATCATTTTTAATGTATTAAACGATCAGTAAACTAAGAGAATTAATTATAATTAAAAAATTTTACCTGATAAGATCGCCTAATGGAAGAAAATCTGTATCCAGAAGAAGTCGCAGACTTGGTAGGCTGTAGGCAACGATATGGCCATTGGAGACATAGCATACCAAACAAACACTATCTAAAATTTAGAAAAAAGTTTTATTGAAACCAACTTTTTGCAAATGTGTAAGAAAGATGTAAAGAATCTAAGATGATAATAATAATGATGGTCAAAATTCGCCAAGATATGATATACGTATTATTAAAGAGAATGAAAGGTCTCCACGTATTTATAAATAATGTTAACAAAAGATCTAATAAATATTGGAAGTATTGAATAATTTCTCAGGAAGCTTTGCGTTTAAATTGAACTGCATTTTCAGCCTGATTCATTTATCAGTGGCCGTAGATGTATGATATTACAAGAAGCAGAAGAATTAATGTTTGGATAATTTCTTGCAATAAGAACTTTGTATAATTTGACGAAAGTAATAACGAAGTTTAGGAATAGTAAAAATTGTTAGAATTTTTAAATAAGTCTACCAATTTAGAGGTTAACAGGAATTATAATGCAAATGCTGTTCCAGGAAGTGTGGTTGTTGGAGAACCATTGTGTTTCTATCATTCTTCTACTCTGTAATGCCACTCTCTGTTTATTTTAACTGTTAGTTATTCCCCACTGCTTTCTTATAATTTTCTTGTTTTTTCATATAGTTCCTGAAGAAGGATACTTACTAAAAGCATCTGAAACGTCGAAAAAATATTTTTTTTTTTAAAGTTGAAAAGTTTTTTTCTTTGGTCCCTGCCAACGATCATTTTGCTTATTTCAATTAACAACGTTCGTCATTAATTATTATTTATGTTTATAATCATTATATTTTGTTCAGAGAAATATTAAATAAGCAAAAATATCAAGCCTCTTTACTATTTATCTTATAAAAATCAATTATTTGAAACTTCAATCTTCGAATAAATTTGTTCTGGCAAAGAAAATTGGATTTTAAATAAATTATGAACTTAGGGAAATGAAAAATAGAAACAGGACATAACGAGGCGGCTCAGTCTGCCTGTAATATGTATATATTAATAAAGTATTTGATGGCAGACGGCTCTTTGTCATGCTTTTGTACTCAAGTATTTTATCATTTATTTCTAATATTTTTAAAATAAAGAACTTATAATAATAATATTATTAATAATAATAACAGTAATAATAATAATAATAATAATAATAAAATAGTAATAATAATAATAATGTCTAGTGTCAGGGATCCAGGACCAAGTGGTCCGCACCAGGAATTATGAGAAATACATAATTAAGGTGCCTGGAATGCTGGATGATAGATGTAGACCAGAAGTCGGAATGTAGTTCATGCGAAATGTTGGCGCAGTTGACTATCTCCACCGGCACAATCAATTGGCCAAGATAATACATGGGAAACTTGCTCTAAAGACTGGTTTGATTGAGGAAAGTGTGCCGTACTACAAGTACGACCCTCAATCTGTACTGGAGTCTAATAGTTTACGACCTGACAGTGCTCACTGACAGAAAAGTCCATCACAACCGACCCGATATTCTGCTTTATGACAAGGAGAGGAGGGCAGTAACGTTGATGGAACTGCAGTTCTGAACACCATCAACCTCCTGCAGAGCTTGGGTCTGAAATTAAGAGATTGTGGGAACTGGAGGCTATCCGAGTAGTACCCTCAGTCCTCTCGGCAACTGGGATAGTGCCTCACGAATTGCACGAATGTATAACCACTCTGGAATTGGACCGTAATATTCTGGAAAGTAGTTGTGTTAAACACGTACATATTGTCCAGAAATTCTTGAACAAACAATGAATAATAATGTGCTTGGATTCACACCATACATTGTTACATCATGACTAGTACATTACTGAGGTTAAAAAAAAAAAAAATAATAATAATAATGTATTTGAAATAGATATAAATAAATCAGACTTTTTATTCCCTATTGTCAGGATTTTGGCACACTGAGTTTTGGTCCCCATTCTAAATGAACCTGGGCAAAACAAATAATTTTTTAAAAAAAGTTAAGTTATATTTAATTTAATATATTCTACTTAACTGGACTTTCGCGCCGCACCCTTATATATACTCTGTGCCCAGTTTGAAAAAAAAAAATCACCTAGAAGAGGTCAAACTTGAAAGTAAGAAGAGGATCTCTGTGTACACAGAACAAAATATTTTTAAACTGGATCTCTAAAATTAAATATAGCCGATCATTCCGAGATTTCAATAGAATATGTAAACGCTGATAAAACAACCGAAATTTATTCAAAGTTTTATAGAGGGCTTTAGTAAATTTTTTACATTTATAAACCAGTTTATGAAAACTCAAAATATCAATAGCGGTTTAAAACTTATTTAACTTATGTTCGCATGATCAAGTTGATGAATGTTATCATTGTATTTATATTTAATATATAACGATGTGAGGATTTTTTTTTACAATAAAACATATAATTAAGTGTCGAAGAATAAGGAAATTTTCACTGGTCAATTGGTTCATTTTTAATACTAAAATATATTTCTTCTAATTTTTAGGTGTTTTTGTAGTTTTACTTTTTTAATTAAGTGGGAGAGATATTTCTGACTTGACAAAAGTTCTTTAGTCAAATTTTGGGGGGGAATATTAATGAACATGAAGTTCTATCAAATGATTTTTATATAATGAATAATTTATTAAAATTTATAAAACAGAACTCTTACCTTTTAAAGAAATTATTTCAGCTTTAACTACGAAACCATCTTCTGTTATTTGCTGCTTATAGACAACATTATATGAAGGTAAAGCGGCTACAATGGCTTGTTTTTCACTTACAATAACTACAAATTGTCGATCACAATTAATTTCACCTATTACACTACCTGGTGGAGACATACGACTATTACTATTTGTTCTCGACGAAGGTCCTAGACAGAAAATAAAGAGTATGTGATCCTTTTAGCAATATTATACTAAAGGTAAAGTAAAATAAAGGTACAAGTAATTATAATATTGAAAATTAGGATGCTATTAATGTTTATCATTTATAAGCTAATAGTTGTAAGTTTCTCCTTATTTAGCAAATCCGAAACAATCAAGAATATGAAATAAAAATTGAAAAATATATTCTATTTAATTATTAGCTATAGCTTAAATTTACTGCATTCTGAATTTTTTTATTATTAAAAGAAATAAAAAATTTATATATATTTAAATATTTACTTACTTTGTTTATCTTTACTCTCATCTTTCCAACTTTCAAAAGTATAAGGTATTAGAGCTCCATTACAATCGAGGAAAGACATTGTTAATATGGGTCCTTTCAGTCTAAACTGTGAACCTAAAAATTAATAAATGATTTTTATACCATGAAAATATATTCAGGAATTGCAACGCTAAGAAAACTGTTGGAATGTTGTGAAACCAGAAGGCCTCAATTATTTTTCTGTTTGAGAATTTGGTTATCCCTCCAGAAATACTTCATATAAGCCTGGTGGTTAATGAAATAGTGATAAAGGTTAATTCATCAAAAAGCAAAAAATATCATCTTTAATTCTTCGTCACCTGGACACCTTTTGACCAACCTCTCCCAGAAAAAATAATGACTATTGTTGTCAAAGTGCGATACTTGGGACTGTATTCAAAATAGGTCTACCTGGAAGACCGACTTTAAATAAACTCTACTTGATAGAGTTCCTAAACAATAAAAGCCTAAACTATAATTCAACCATAAAAACCTTCTGGATTTTACGAAACCATGGTTCATCCAAGCATTCCAGTTTTAATCAATTTTTTTTTTTATATTCGATTCTTTTTCATTTTACCAATGTAGCCTACAATTAAAATATTGGAGCAAAAGTTCTTAGAGATCATGGCCAGCTAGGGAGCGAGTTTTAATGGGAAACTCGCACGTCGCGAATTTATCGCCGTTTAGTTAGCACAACCTACTTCTCTCAAATATTATCCTATCTATTGATCTCAAGATTTTTTTTTCATATCCTATGTCTTCAGATGCCGATATCATAAAGTCCATTGATCAGTGTCAGCTCCCTCATTGTCTTCGAGACGGTTTAAATGTCATTAATCTCGCGACAATTTCATTCATCAGTGAAACTCCTATCGTATTCTTGCTCTGCTGTATAGAAAGTTTCCATTTTCATATTATATACTGAAAAAAAATGAAAGAAAAACCCTTGGACGAATATTTGTTTAAAAACACGCAAATATTTCAATTTAAACCTCTGAAGACGAGACAATGGATATCATTCCTAACCCAATAATAATATTATTCTCTTGCACTCCTTTGTGCAAAAAGGTGGATATTTTATCGTAAATGATTGCTGAATTGACGCTTACCAAATGGTCCAACAGCTACAGATTGTGATAATCTTATATCTGTTGAAGGAATGTTGAGCATTACAGTCAGTACAGATCCAAGACTAGTGCCCAGCCAAAGAGTTGGAAAAGTTGAAGTTTCTAAAATTTATATTATACATAAAATTAAAACAATTGTTTTTACTAAATAATAAATATATAATACACTTGTTGTTCCAAAACAAAATAATTAGATTCTTATAATGCATGCATATTAAATGAAATATATTTCCAAAATGATAGCTTTGTTTTGTTTTCCATTAAGAGTTTCTATAAACAGAAAAGAAAGTATTTACCTTTCCATTAAAGCTATGATTGATAACTAAGTTATGCTATTGTACAAAACCAATATGGTAATATCGAAGTGGGCGTCGTGGAAAATGGAAATACCAAAGTAATGCTTATACCCAATAATCAGCGATTGAGATTCCTTTCTGGTTACCAGTCTTTGCTGTTTACCATAATGCAATTACATCGAGCAATTACCACGATTAGACCACTTCCAAGTGATCAGCTAATAAAGAGAAAATTTGGCGGTTGTAAGTGGGCCCAATCAATTAGAGTTTAAAACAAGGATAACCACTGAACTCTCTCATGCTTTAATGAAAAAGCCAGAAAGTTTTCGACCAGATAAAAAGTTGTTTATAGATTCAATACGATTACTTAGTATATTAAGAATTCCAGAATATCTTCTGAATAAAGGCAATTCAAGAAATCCATACTCTCAAGACTCTCTTTTTATGAAACACGCATTTATGCCTAGATAGCCGGTCTATTTTATTGGCATTAGGAAAGTAATTTTTGGATTGCCAAAATATATTCCTAAAACATCCACATCATCGGTATATGCTATAAAATTTCCGTCATTAATGACATAAAAGTGACTAGTACAAAATTTAATACTTCAACAGCATAACTTGGTGAATTCGAAAAAAATAAAAAATAGATATTAAACCATGAATGGGTGTAAAAAGAAAAAACTCAAAAAATAAATGATAAATAAATATATATATATATATATACACATATGCATGTATATATAATATATATATATATATGCATGTACCTGATTTTTTAGTATACGAATCAGCGAATGCAATACATTGTATTGCTTCTGAATTTATAGTTTCTAAACTGGACATGCTTGAGCTTCTGGAACGTGAAAATGAACTGTCCAATTTGTCTGGAAATTTTGAAAATTTGTAAGTTACTAATTAGTGAAACTAGAAACAAACGATTCTTTTTTTTTTTTTACTTCTTACTATTAGCTATTTAAATAAGAATTATTGAAATCAAAATTATTATTATTTTTTTAAATATGGTTTAAGTATAAATCAAATTAACTTAGGAAATTTTTGATTAATGGAATAAATTACTTTAATAAAGGAAGTAGTTTAAATGTTAAAAGTTATTAAATAAATATTTTGTTTTAATCAAAATAAAATAGAAAAAAAAATCATTTGAGGCTCTAAGGTAAACTAAGTATTTTCATTCAATGTTGTATATGCTAATATATAAAATATTATGCTAAATATAAAAAAAATGATTTTGATGTCCTTTTTTTGTAGCATGCGGATTAAATAAATAATAGTAAAAAATTGTTATTAACCCTTATTGTCAAATCAAAGCATGCAATAAGTATATTGTACCGAAATATATATATATAAAATTTCAGTAAATAATATATATTTTTTTTTAATTCAACGTCACCATAACCATAGCAATAACAAACACCAGTAAAATCAATAAATAAAATTAAATTCTTGAATTATAACTATTATTACAATACTTACGAAGGACAAATATCGCCTACTTTATGTTCTTCCTTTTAAATTAATAAATTGAATAATAATATTTTAAAAGCACAACTTTCTAAAAGAAATGGAAAAACAAAACAAAGTGGAGAAAATATTATAAAATGGGAAAACTCAGGCTACAGAAATGTATCTTGATTTCTTTCAATATTTTTCTGTTTACAATAAATGAGGGAGATCTACTTGTATTATTATAAGCTCCTTACAAGGCAGTGTGATCCTTCTTCCGTCTAAGAATGGCAATGCAAGGCAGTAAGATTTAAATTACAAAAGAAAGTTGATGTTTGGAATGATCTTAGGACAGATAAGGAGCCGCGAGGATCTACCTAAATCACAATAACATGAGGCCACTCTCTCTATTTAGTCGACTGGTTGGATTTTTAGAAAGTATACTGGAGAAAAATACTGACAGAAGTTAGAATAAAGAAAGAGTTTAATGCAAACATTTAGGAATGACTGAATTGTAATGGCTGGCTCATATAGACAAACTGTTATGTGAACCACTTTATGCACACTTCCAGCAGCATATATATTTTCGACCTCTTCAGTTTTGTTTGCACTTTGCAAATCAAGATCAGATTAATTGCGAAAGTGTGCAGGCGGCAAAGTTAGAATAGGCACTTACTGCTATGGTCTCGTAGATTGTTGGATGAAATAAAACCTGTTTGCAATTTTCTAATCAGACGTAATGGTGTGAAGACACGGCAAAGTTGGAAGAAATTGTTAGAACGCATTCAGGTAGTTTCATTTACTCAAATAAATTGTAACATTTAAAAATTATATAATGATAAAAAAAACTTATTTAAATAATAAACTTTAAATCAGAATAATGTATATTTTAAATTAAAAGATATTCTATAACCAGCGTTGGAACGGAAGGGAAATTAAAATAAAGTAGTAGACCAGTTTCTCAACATATTAAAATAATAAATCTCAGGAGACGTTCTAAATCTGTGTTTTAACTTTTCTTTTTTATTAACTGAATGTAGATTACTAAGCAAAAAGTTATTGATAATTTGTCATGATTTAACAATAGTTAATTTATGTGGTAACTTAGTAGAAAAGTAAGTATAGAAGATTTTGATTGGTTAAGCTAAACAAAAAAGAAGTGTGTCTGGGGGTCTTACAGTTCAATTTTCAAGTTTATAATATTATTAAGAGTGATTATAGATCATTTGATTGCATTTTAATATTATGATGGAATTTGAAAATTAGAAGAAAAGATCTAAATTTTAATTCTCCAACAAAAGAAGGAGGACCATGGCAGAACTGTTAATAAGTTCAGAATATGATAACACTGTTATTGGATTGGCTCTTAAATAATTAACAGTCCGTTAATGTTAAAAAAAATTAGTTAGAAAAATATGAAGATGAAGTAAGAAATTTTTATATGTGTGGGCGAGAAGAATCCACTTGTGGAGTAACCTCAGCTAGTGCCAATAAAAATAAATTGACACTGCGTGCAACAGCTTGACTCCATATATGTTCAGCTCAGAATTGTTTTAGGGCCTTTACTGATTTTTATAGTTACAGTATCCATAATGATGTCACTACTTTAAGATAGTTATATAAAGGGATCTTCTCGTGGATAATAGGCGGGGAACTCAAAAATACGTTGCTATGTTAGATTCGGATCAATTTGTTTAATGAACATAGATATAATTTAGGTGAATTTTTTAGGCACTTGATAATTTATTTTATAAAAAATAATTAACCATTTCTTTTGACCAAAGTTACTAGAACCTGCAATACTAAATAACAACACTTGCGACAGTTAATAACAATAAAATGAAAGTTTGGCCGACAAATACACAATTTAAACCGCCCAAAGATTTTTGTTCAATTCAAATATTACCGATTATTCTGGTAAAAAAATATCTTTTATTTTTTTTCTTCGGTGGAATATGACAGAACAGAAAGCACTGCCAAGTATGGAGCCAGAAGGACCACAGAGTAAATAGAAAACTGTTCAAAATGTTTCTTGAAAATCTTAAAAGATGCATAAATTGTATTTACCAAAAATCTATTAAAAAAATGGTGTTAGCCAAGAGAGGCAACGTTGTTGTTCAATCTAAATAAAATAACATTCTTTAAAAATAATAATTCAAAAAAATGTGCAATAGAAAATTTTTGCAATTAATTTCGATAAATAATTTGCATAAAAATTATATAAAACTGACTAGCCTTTCCTGGAACTGTACACATATTTGTTACATTATTATTGTTATTAATAATTTATCATTAATTCCAAATTATATCATTATTATATATTAACAAAATAATACATAATTAATGTAAAAATCATAAGTTAAAAAATAAAATAAAACAAAACAAAAAATAATAATGTTCAACAAATGATAAAACTACAAAAAATTCTATTAAATGAAAATTTGAAATTAAATAAAAACTTACAATGTGTACGATTCCATTGTTCTAACAAAAGCCAAAACACCAGCGCAGTAGCAAAGCATGAAACCCATAAGATCAGCCAATTTATTGTACAATAGTTACAATAATTAAAAAAAAAAATAAATAAACATTTTTTTATAGTTGTGTAATTTTACTTTTAGGACATAACCAAAGTGATTGATTTTCCCAATCGTTCTTTATTCGGTAAAAATCACAGAGAGAATCCCATGTCTATACTATGAGACAAAAACTAGCCACTTGTCTAAGAGTTAGAATTAGATCCTCTGTTAATGTCTGATAAATAAAACGGACTGAACTCGAGCTACTATTTGCTGGGCGTATTGTCGATACTGATTCAAACAATGGAAGTGTTCAAAATGAAAAGGGTGCAACATTGGATGCAAATGGTGAATCATTTAATACGTTATAAAAACTGTGTAGGTCTTTTATTCTTGAAAACTAAAACTTGAACAAGTTTGATCAATGGTCAAGCCTAGGAAAAATTCAGTTTGTTTATTACTATTATTGAAATAGATGCCCCCGGAACTAAGCTCTTATCCCCTGCCCCACAAATTCGGTTCTAAAAGACTCCCCCAGTAATCTACCGGTCTGACTGCAATAACTGAATATATCCAAGCATTTCCTTGAGAGTGTTGCTCTCACAAATATGAAGAATCTCGTATTAGTGAAACGAGGACACAAACCCAGGTAGTGGTCCAACGTTTCCCTGACTCTCTCGGCACAATTCTGGCACAAAGGACTAGACTTCCTGCCTATTTTGTGTAAATGACTGGTTGCCAAATCCAGTCAATACACCTACCATGATACTTAATTGTAACCTATAGAGGGATAGGGAAGACCACTGATCTTAGCCTGGACAACAGTGGCCATATCTCCTAAAGCCTCGTTCTTTATTCAGCTCCCGCTACAGCCCAGACCAGTTTCCTTCTGCCTGGAGGCATCAGAGGAACAGTAAATTATGCCAATAATTTCCTCCATTAGCCCGTTTGTTTAAGTAGCAATGCCCAATTTTACTGAACTTTTTCTTATAGAATTTCCATGGTATTATCTTGTTAAAAATGGCAATAGGGCTGATGAGGAGATGAGAAAAATCTCTAAACCAGCACAATAAATAAATGGAATAAAATTGGCTGTGAATATATTCCAATAATAAGATTTATGGCAATTTTTAGTTTTATTCCTTGAAATTTGTAATATAGCAAATAAACGTTATATCCTTATATTCATTATTATTGATAATTTTACAAAAACATCTGATTCCAAGAATAACGAAAAAATAGAGAAAGTAAAAATGGAAATATTGTAGACAATACCATAAACTAGTAGGTGTATTAATCAGAATATACTGAGAATTCGACCCTGGTCTTAAGGGGATGTAGGTTTTGTAAGTTTTGAAGGGGATGCTGTTATTCCATGGCTCAATGAATGTCATTCTTTTAAAGATTTTAGTAGGAAGTCAGATCTCAAGATCTTATTAGAGGAAATATAAAGTTAGGTGTGAACTTGCATGTTTGTTACCCAAAAAGTTCATTGTGCTCCTCTTCTTTTAGAACTAAAAAAAAGTATTCTAAAAAAAAGTATAAAGTTCTGAATATGATATACCAAATGAAAGGAGTACTTGCAGACACATTTGTCGCAAATAAAACCTGCATCGTTTAGCCTCATTTTTGTTTTAAGAATGTAGAAATCCATTTTCTCTGCGAATTTTAACCGCGTAAAAAAAAACTGTGGAAAAAGTCAATCCATAGAGTCCACATATCGAATTTATATATGTATAAAGTAATATAAAATTAATTATTTATTTTTTTTGTTTCTGTATAATAAAGAAGACCATATGCATGCAAAACGCATTCAATAAAGTGGCAGGCAAGCAAATAAGCGCAAAATTGGAACTTATCAAAATGACAATACTTTAGATCAGCAACAATTTTTAAATAAATAAAGAAATAAAAATAAGTATTGTAAGCAAAAAATAAAAATTTTCCAGCAATGATCTTTAGACATACATATGAAAGTTTTGTTTGTTGAAAAAAAAAAAATCATACGCAACCTAAAAAAAAAAATAACAAACAGAAAATACTAATAATTATAATAAAGTGCTCGCTATAGGACAGATAGAGATAGAAAAAAAATTGTGATCTGAGTACCTCAATCTATAGAAATATTGCTAGTAGATGTAATTCTACCTAGCTAGCATTGGACAAACTGTGATAGATAATTTAATGAATAGAAACTAGTATTTGGAATAAAATGTGTGTTTACTCTGTCAAACTAATAGTTACTAATATTAAGGAGATTTACCTAATAAATAAAACTTATTACACAAAAATTTTACTGCATTAAATAAAATTCACATAATAATTCAGTCAGTCATTTAAAATTATTGAACACAATGTGTATGTGAACCCAGTCCTTTATAGGATGTGCCAAAATTAAAATGATTAAGAAATAAAGAAATACATTTAAATGAAAATATTTGTTTTTGTTTAAATATTAAATAAAAACTAAAAACAATGAAAAATGTCTGTATAATTTATTTTAAGAGTTTTATTTCAAAAAACAGATAATATTTACAAAGAATGAGAAAATATACTGCTGAAGCAAACTGCTTTCTTCCCTTAATAGGGAAGAATGGTGCATAAATGATACAGAAAACAATATGTGTTATAAGTCTAGCGTTGGAACAATGGAAGGAATATTGGGATAGCGTTGGGAATAATTTTTACGCCTTTTAAAAACCTTGAATTTAAAAAAATTATTCAACAACATAGTTACTTATTATTTTTGTCTCCTATATCCCTTGGCGAGTCTTGCCTTTACAATGAGTCTCTTCAGAATGCCTTTTATATTTGTGAAGAATCCAAGGTTTTTCACTAACAGGTCACCTGAATTTGGACTATCTAACTCTCCCGATTGCGGTCTTGAATCCTGCTTGACCAGATGCAGGGGTCGCTTTGCCAAACTTATTGGCTATTTTTTCTGCATAAGTTCCTGAATCTCATAGTAGAAAAAGTAAAGTGTTTTATATATATATAAAACCAGAAACTTCTTTTCATGAGATTAACAGACATCTGCTCCAACAGCGCTAGTGCCCTTATTTATGAACATTACAAAGGCTGCGAATTATGTATATTGACAAAACGTACTGAGAACATTTCGAATACCTAGGTTAACGATGATGATGTACAGAAAGAATAACTATAAAGGCAAATCCACAACTACGTGAAAGTACTATTGCGGCTCCCTAGGTATCCATTGTCTACATACAACATCATATCATCATCAACATATCATCGTCCGTGAAGTGTACGAAATGTAAGTGTAAATTTTGTGTGTGAGTTGGTGAGCTAGAGATTGTCTGTATACATGCTAAAACAAAAGAGATGCAGACATCAACTACCGGTAGTATTCAATTCGACCACGAAACTTGTACGAGTGCTAAACATTCAGTTCTAAAGTTCTAAAAGTATCAGATCTCGGACAACAGCTACGACATCATAATAACAAATGTATGTATTGTATTAGTTGAATATGTGGATGGGTCCGCAATGCTAGATAACATCTGGTATTTTATTGTTCGTAGCATGCATATTTATTTTGTTTCTGACCGGTTTCGGATTTTCATCCATCGTCAGAGTAAATCTATCAATTTCGGGCATAGAGTTCACTACAAACGCAATGTTTTCGTTTCACTCGACACTTGTGGATTGTATGTGCGGGAGGTTATAATAGTGGTTATAATCAACAAACCACAAATGACGGGTGAAACGATAACATTGCGTTTGAAGTGAACTCTCTGCACGAAATTGATAGATTTACTCAGACGATGGGTGAAAATCCGAAACTGGTCAGGAACAAAATAAATATGTATGCTACGAACAAATAAAATAAGGCACAATCTTCCCATCATTTTTAAATTAGGCTACATTTCAATGCATCTTGATTGTATTCGCGAGCAATCATGAGGAATATTTTGGATTCTTCCATAAATACATCCGGGATAAACACTTTGTTCCACCATCTTCTGAAATTCCAACAGATGGTCTCTTTTAATACTTACAAATACCGTGAGTGGAAAGAAAAGCCGAAATCCCTTTATGATTGGGCGATCTCTCCGTATAAGATAGGACCCTTAATATGAAAACTAAGCAGAACTCCTAAAACAATTACCACTTTTTGTAATGAAAAAAGTCAAATAATTACTATTAAAAGATCAAATTACGGATAAAGTGACCGGCGTGTGCTTATGGACTAGAATTGTGGGACTCAGCCAAGCATTCTAATATCTATTCGCCTCCAATCACTACAGTCTAAAATATGTTCGCCTTATAATCAATGCTTCAGAATGCTACCTGCTGTGATGATTAAAAAAAAAGTGAGATATTCATTGAACAGATCTACCTATCGGTACTCCTAGCATCTTGTCAGTTGTGTACGGATCACTAATGATCTCTCTGTTCTCAAGTATAACGCGCCTTGCAACTTCACGCCACTGAAGACGATCGGCTGCAAATGAATACATACTGTAATAAATAATTTGATTTAAGAGATATTATTATTGGTGAACTAAGCTATCATGAAGCTGCAAGATTATCATTTAGGAATCTGTGAGGCTCTAATTTAGACGAAATTCATTTCTTATATGGTTATTTTTTTTTTTTTTTAAACTTTGTATGCAGAATGAAGCTAGTAACCTACTGAGGTAATAAATGTTTTGTATATACAACATCATGCTTGACAGATTATTTATCTCGCATGCTTATCAAAATAATTTAAAAGCTTGAAGCATGAAGACTCTGTATTATCCTATAGCAGCATGCCAAAAGAGCATATTTTCTCAAAAATGTAAATAAATGTTTAAAATTATAAATAAGTAAATGTAAATTTGATATATTAATCAAAATTGACAATTTTTCATTGCCATTATAAATAGTGTGAATATATTGAATACGTAAAAAAAAAAAAGAAAAAAATTAATAATAAATAACGTTTCAACTGTCTTATAATGTTAATTACAATAAAAATACACTTAACTATAATTAATAGATAATTGAAAAAAGAGAATAATCAAGAGAAATAGAAAAGAAGCGAAAATATTTAAAGAATATTAGACAGCCAGGCCTTAAAAATTAACTTAATAACAAGTTTGATAGTACGTCACCCAAAGATCCATGCTTAATTATAGGGCTATTAAAAGTCTAATAAAAGAGAAATAAATGTACAGGTAAAAGCAAATAGTTAATAATAATTGGATTCACTTTCATTTTAGATTATTGGCAATTTGTTTTTTTTCTCTCATGGAATAATTTTAAGGCAGAGAAAGAAAGGATTGAAAATATTATATATATATTTTTATATAGATATATATATATTTAAAATACAATAAATTGACAATCATTTTGACAGCCCAACTCTTGCGCTAGATACATAAATTCTCTTTGTTCCAGTTGAATCTGGTGGCATCTTCAATATCTTTAAAGATTAAATAAAGCAATGTAAGGTATGGTATTGATGGTCTTTAAAAAAAATCTGAAAATATAATTTATAAAACAAAAATAAATTACATAGTAATTTTATTGAAATGTTTAAGCTTACCGCTTTTTCTTTTTTTCGAACTTGATTATAAATGTGAAGAAATTATATACTAACAAAAATCCCTAAATTTTGGAGGCCTTTTTAGGAAACCGCTCATCGTATGACAGCAATACAACTATTCAAAAATTTTTCATTAAAAAAATATAGCTAAAAGATGCAATAGACAGTGATTGCATAATTGCTTATACCAATGTACAAGCGCCCAAGATAGCTAAGTGGTTAGAGATATGTTCTAATATCTTAACATTAAGCGATGGTAAGTTTGAATCCTGTTCTGCGTCTTGGACAATTGCGTTGGCGATCTTCCAATCAATCAGAACTGTAATTTCATTCGTTCGAAAAGATTTCAAGTATATAGAAAAAGAAAAAAAGTATTTAAAATATCTCTCTCTCTCTATATATATTACATAAGTGAAACCTCTTTTTTATCTCAAGTAGAGAAATATGAAATTCTATTTCAGAATGTTATGTCAGATTCATACGCTGAAGACGATGCCCTCTATTCTTCATGGTTGATATCGGTTCAATACCAAAGAGTTGGGAGTTGCGATAGTTGGCAAATTAAAATAAACAAAAGCTAAGTGCGGCCATTTTATTCAACGAATTGAGGGTTCCATAAACAAGTAGACTTCAAATAGTACAACAATCGTTATCATAGTCAAGCTCTGGTAAATTGAGGTAACATGCAAAATTTTATTCTGCAAGTTAATTAGCGATTTTGATAAAGGCAATGCAAACATTCGAGCACTCTTCCCTTCCAAACACTAAATAACTTTTTTTTTGCGGAATAAGGTGGGTACGCTGCTACTTTATGCTTGTTCCTCTTGATGCATTATAGATCGAAACACTTGTCAATAAGTCAAAACAAATTATTAGGGCTTGCAATAAAGTCACGTATTAAATGTTTGTATGTTGTTAAACTAGCCAAAGTGAAAAAAAGTTTTTTAGTCAAGACAGTAAACACTATGCAGAAATAAAGGAGACTTCAGAATCGATGTTGAATAGACATAGATAAAGACGCAACACATCGAAATACCTTCATATAAAGGGTAATATCATTGCTTAGATTTTATTAAACACATTTTTCCCCTTAATAGTCATTAGATTCTTCGCTTCCATCTTTACATGTAGTGTTTCCATTCGTTGAAAAGGTCATCGTATATTCTCTTATACGATATATATTCATCCTATGTAGAGGGAGATGTTCTTTCCATTTTTTTCTTTACTCATCTGCCATTTGATAAATATTCAACAAGGTTTTATTTTAATTTAATTATTGATTAATTTTTTAACGCTCTATTTACTGTTACAAAATGTACTGGAATTATTTATTTTATTTTGAATATCTTCAATAGTGGCTGGTGGCTTGACTGGTCCTCGCTTAAATAATTCCAATGATTTTGTTCCAATGTTCGTATAGTAATGTCTATAAGACCTCTAGATTATTCTTTAATATTACATCTTATACTTATAACAGTCTGTTCAGATAACTCTCTCTCATCAAGTGGATGCCTAACTTTATTTCGTCCTTTCATTTATTATCAGGTCATAAATATAAAGATTTAAAAGTGTTCGCGATATAAAAATCCTTGCTTGACACCCTGGTTCATTATCCTCTCCTTATGATGAATTGCGTTTATTAAATTTCGTTCCTTTATACAAGGTGTTAAACTTGTTTTTTAAATTTAATTATTAAACAAACAGCTTCTGTTAAAAAAATACTATAATTGCGAACTTGTTGAGATTAGGTATATAATAATTGTATGGACACTGAAGGTTCAGGCATCTAAGTTAAGTGATGCCATCATAGCTACGCTCCAGATGCTAATATTACATATGATGCAAGTAATGCTTGAACACTAGTTTCAAGTAAATGGAAGAGGTAATCACTTCCATTCATTATCTTCTATAATTTTGTCTATCAATTATCAAAAGCTTTTCTGAATTCAATGACCGCTAAGCTAAATGGATGTCAACTGGTTTCTTAACATATTTCCACAAGTCCTTTGATATATATTTTTATTATACAAAAACCAATATCGGAAAATTAGGATGATCTTCCCCAAGATGTAGATCTGAAACTGTTCTTATCCGATAATAATTTCCGAATAGACTTTTAAAAAGTTTTTTTTTTCTAGTTAATTCCCCCACAATTTTCGGCAGATATTTCACTGCTCTTTTTTAAATCAGAGATCACATTAGAGCTGTTTTCCAAGAAGTTGGTACTTTAGATTTTGCCCAAATTCATTAAATAGGTGTAATAGTTGGCGTATAAGGGCAAAATTTGAAGTTTTTCTTCATAATAAATTAAAATCCTATGTACAAAAATATAAATTGTATATTTATTATATTATATGAATTGTATTTGTGTACTATGAATAAAGTGCCTATCTTCTGTCTGAAATTCTGATAAGAAGGTCGTGTAATACTATTATGGTCTTATCCCGGGTTTGAAGCTTGGTAACTGAAATGGAAAAAATCACCATCTTCGAATTAATAAAATTGATTAATAAATTAAAAAAATGCGTGTTGGAAATGAAAATGTAAGTTTCCGGGGGAAACGGCGTTACCTTTTGGAGGGTAAAATCGACATTCTTCATACTATGAAGTAATCATAGTAAACATTTCTCTAATGAATTAACTCTTATAAATCCAAGGCTAAAACCAAGAATCGGATTGCACCGCGTCATTAAACACAATCACCAACTACTGAGCTTCGCGGTGGCTATTAATATCATAGCAGTTATAAACAATATTGCCTATTTATTTATACCGAACTTATACAGGCAAAAACAACTGAAACTCAGATCTTGCTTAACTTTTCTATAGATTTACATTAGAGCTGATGATCAAAGATTTCCTGCTGATATTTTAAAAATCTAAGATCCATATAATTGTTCAGTAATATTTGTAAACAAGCATGAAATAAGTTTAAACTCAATTTAAAAAAAATCAATTAAGCGCTACATTTCTTTTTGTTATGTCATCTATTTGTTAATTTTTTATAAATCACTAACTTTTATTCACTTTTTGAAACAAAATGTGGGCTTTTTAAACCTAGGTTCTATGAGCCTGAAGTTAAAAGAAAGTTTTGATATCTGACAAGCATGAAAACCGGTTATTAATTTTCCAAAGAAGCTTAAAATTCCTTTGCGGATTAAAAACAGGATGGGGAGAGTCGTCTTTTGGTTTAAGCGACATCACGCTGGAAACTTAGGAATCATAAGGATCATTCGGCCAGTAAATATTACAAACCAACCAGATTTACTCAAGAAAAAAATCTGGTGAATAAGTTGTAAAAGTTAAGAGATTCTGCAATACACTCTAATTATTGATAACGAAATTCTGAACAGACAACTACTGTTCGGAGTCAACCACATGTGTGGGCGAGCAAAATTCGTCCCATTACATTCCTTAAGGAAAGTGGGCTTTTCTTGGGGAAGTCTGCCCGAAAGGCTGCTGAGGTAAATGAAAATTAGCTTAGTCCATTAAATGCATCCCCTAGAGTTATCCAAAATCTAAAGGCTACAAATGCATCAAATTTTATCAAACGTGAAGCTCGCTTCCCCGGAATAAGTTGCAACGGAACCTGTACCTCTTTTATCCAAGAAGGCAATGGGAAAAAATTCCTATAAAAATACTTCTTTCTATGATGCATTACCATCCAGGATGAGACTCTCGTCAGTAGTTTTTAGAAACCGAAGTTTCGCCCATATTACAATGAGCTACTAAAGGGTTATTAACCTTGAATGCTATTGGGGCAATGAATGCTAACAGTCGTTCAAATCAAGTGAATTTCATGAAAATGGTCGCGGAAACCTAAAAGATCATATCTCCAAATGTTTGTGGGAGAGCCACATCGCGTTTTTTACGAATTTTTTGAAGGAGGTAAAAATGAAACCATTTTTACAAATAAATCGAAAATCAACATTTTTTGTTTTTAAATTTAGATTCAGAAAGAAAAAGAAATACAATACAGTTTATTTAAATTGCTTGGCATTTGTAAACAGTTTAATTCTAAGTCACTGATGAATGTATTTAGGATCGAAAGTAGGCTGTAGAGTTTAATTGATTTGATAAACAAATTTTACTCACATGAATATGTAATACGAAATAGAGTAAAAGCGAATTATTCTAAAACAAGAAAGATTCTAAATAGAATGAAACCTTGAAATTAATTTTGAATTAAATTTAATTAAGGAAAAAACACAAACAAATGCAATAAAAATTACAAATTGAGATTTTTTTGAAAAAGAAATCTACTACAACTGAATGTCAAACAAAACATTCGTTTAACCAAAAACAAATAAAAAATTCAAGGTCATTTGGATTACACGTTGGTATCTTGAACAAAACACGTAGGACTTAGGACTAAGACTAAGACCTGTTCATTGATTTGCTATAAACCGACGTTTCGCCTATGTTGTAATAGGATTCTTATGGGTAATGTTGACTTGATTGCTAATTCAACAAATGGCAAGAAAGGGATGGGGTAGTAGTTGTAGAACAAGCAAGAGAGGGCGGGGCCTAAATTTGCCCGGCATTTTACACATCAATGGCTGTAAGTAGTGGGCGGGGCTTAATTTTTCCTTCCATGCTATTGGATTCCGAGGTCTAAGTCTTCCCTCCCACTGCCATTTTGCGCAAAGTTTTTGCACCATCTGTCATGTTTATCATCTCTATTTAAACAGTTTTCCTTTTTCTCAATTTCTGCGGCCTTTATTAAGTCTGTTTATTTGAACAAGAACTTTAGTGTCCTCAAAATTTATTGCTCAGCTGCAGGCGAATTTAGACTTTTGCCATTCTGTTATGTTGGGCAAACTTTAAAGCCGCGTATGACTACCTTTTAGTGAGTATCCTATGAATTTTTTCCACACCTGCAAGGAACCACGAAAAGCCCGCTTTAATGGAAACTTGACTTTTGAACTATGGATTTGCTTTGCCAGGTTTTGTGAATTCTTTTTTCTTAAAAAAAAGAGTAGTCAGTGCAGATATGGGAGAAAAGCGTGGCATTCTCTCTTCTTTTCCCTAATTCTGGTTTCCTTATACGAAGAGGCTGTTTAGCCTACATAAGAGAATAGTTATTTACGTAAAAGATCAACTTGGACAATTTAATTAGATGAAAGAACAGCCTCAAACAACATTTTGTAGGTAATGGTGCTGATGTAAAAAAAAACGGTAATCGTATTGAGAATGAGTGAAATATTTGGTTATTTTAAAAATTTCGCTGAGTTATTATTTCGATTTGTATGAGGATATAATCTTTAAATAATACTGGTAGAACCCCTATTTTAACAACAAATTTACAAAAATGTTCTTGAATTATAACTGAGTTACTTCTGTTATTAATTAAATTCATGTTCTATGCGTTTGAAATTAATAATAGTGTGCTTTAATAATGTTTTACAAACCGAAAATGTTGTGACAGATTTTTAATTTTGCATAGTGAGAGAAGAGCACGATAACAATGCCATAAAGAAAAGATATTCAACCCAGGCAATTCCGATCATCAAATGTTTTGAAACTTTTTTCACAGAAAATGTAAAGTTGGGTGAAGATAACAAATTATTCTATCACTTTTTAAGGCATTTCTGAGCTCAGATTAGCCATATTTAAGAAAGGTAAAGACCATCTTACGGCTAGATGTCATATATGAACATTCTAGGTGCTTATCCTAGAAAAATTGTTAAATGTTTGGGTAACTAAGGCACACGAGGGTATTTACGAGAGTTATATTTTTCTTCTTAATAAAAAGCGTAGGACTGAAGTGAGCTAGTCAGCTGAAAGATTGTCAAGGAGAAATATCCGCAAAGATTCATATATGGCATTGGGAGTTTCCCGGAGGGAAACTACTAGCTTCGAGGCAAACTTATAGTGCTTGGTGTGAGATGTTAGAAACAGAAGGACCTTTACTTTAATGTGGATTACTTGATTGACCAATTATTATTGTGGATTGCTTTCATTCAAGTGAGTACTCCGAATACTGAATGCAGACAAATTCATTATTAACGAACGATTCAAAGGATTTTCCATAGTTTCAGGAAATAAAATATAATAAAAGGAAAAGTTGCGATTTTTGACAAAATTCCCTGCTAATCGTAGATTGTAAAAAGGTGCCAACAATATGAAATTAATAAAAACTGAATGTTATGTTATTATGGTGGATTGCTTTCAATCGAAGAATAAAATGAAGAGAAAAAATAGAGATAGAAACAGTAATACATCGATAACGTTCTAGGTCCTTGTCTTCATCACATTTAACTAAAACGAGATGGAGCAGTTTCACACAAAAAAAATTAAAAAAAATCAACAAGATAAATTATTATTAAGCTTTAAAAATGTAAAAATCAAAATATTGCAGATGCCATTTTGATTAAATTAGGGTATTATTTTATTTAATTATTTTTTTAACCCTTATAATGAATGTCAACATTAAACAAATAAACTAGTATTGTTTTAGAGGTGACTGTACTACCAAAGCTAGCGTACTGTCTGGAGCGAACGAGGTTGGTATGCCGTGCAGGGATTGGCTCCGGGTATGAGAGCGTGGAGAGGCACTTAGTTAGCCTGTGACGTTGGTGGTCCGGCGTACCTTGAGACCTGGACCGCCGTACATCTCCAACGTTGCTACAAGTCCTACTAGTTGCTGAAGATCCAACTCCACTAGTACTATGTGCTGCTGGTGTATTCCTGGCTGGTGATCCAATAGCGCTGCTCACTGAACTAGTTGTACCAACTAACCCACTGCTACCAGATTGACCAGCTGCACTGCTCACGCCATTCAGCTGAAACAGTTCGTCTCTAGTCTACTATTTCCCACCGTTTTCCCAAAATCACACCGAAATGCCATTTTTATTTACGATTATTTCAAGAACTGGTCTTTGTATGTATTATTTACCATTGTTTTCCCTTAAAGGACTAAAATACTCTTCTTTTTTTTTATGAAGGAAAAACGCAATAAATACTGCACCGTCCAAACATAAAAATCTAGACAGCAACCGTACGATTTATACATTCAAAAACACAATCAACTATGTGGATTTATATGATTGCTGAAATGTAGCTGTATTAAATATTTAAATAAGCGGCTATTAAGGTTAGTGCCCAGAACGGTTTTCTCCTCCCACGCAAAGTTTGGCCGCAGAGGCTAAACAACTGCAATAAGTTACTAAGCTAGATACAGCCACCCATTTAGACTATTTAAATTTTGCCACTATTAAAAAAAAACAAGTAAATATGTAAACCGTATAGCAGCTGTATATTGCATCAACCGAACTTACAGGAAAGTAGTTAAGTAGTAAGTATTTTTTTTTAATTTTTTTATTTTTTTTAAGGTAAAAATCAACGTGAGCTCACATAAATTAAAAATATATTTTTGATTGAAAATGGCTAATATTGCTCGTATTTATCAGCCCTAATATGATTATATATTTTACAATTCTTTTTGCAAATCACCACATAAAATACATCATAAGTACACATACAAATGTACTCTTTTCGTTATTAAATATTTAGTGAGAGTAATTTACCCTACCCTCTTAACTTTTTATGTATTTTCAATATGTACGCAGTTCTAGAAAACACCAGAGTTTTTTTTAGCCTGTGATAGCCTGCTTCATCGACTGGTTTCGGATGTTTGCCATCTTCACAATGTCTTAAACAAAGTGAGATCATCAACTAATCGAAGATCACACATTGTTCCTCAAGACTTCTAGATGGCGATGCTTACAAAAATGCTTACACAAATAATGAAGCAGGTTATAACAGTAAAAAATTCTGATATATTTTTATATTTCCTCTTTAGGCCGAAAGGACCCCGGCATTTTATTCATGAATGAGAAAGGGTAAATGTAAAGGATGTATTTTGGGGAGTTCAAAGGGTTCTTGGTGCATCTACTTCTGTTGGGAGGCTTCTGCTCTAGAATAGAATAGCATATAAAAGTGAGACATTAAATGAAGTACTCTTAAAATTCTTAGAGCCGCAGAGTTAAACGGCAAGTAGTGTCTGGCCTTGTAGCCAGTCCAAGCTAGAGAAAAACAACTGATAGGTTAACTTTTCACTATCTTCATCAGAGGATTATTATTGGTTCATTATATTAGTATTAGGGTCCAAAGGATAGATACAGCTTTAGACTGAAATATTTCAAAGCTCAAGTCAAGTCAAGTAACAGTCCAAGATTGTTTCTTAAGGAGGCCGCACAGCAGCACGCGTCAAGACAAGCATTAAGACATGAACACATGCTTCATTCATGTTTCAGACTCACCTCCCTACACCGAAAAAGCATGTGTCTGCGTCCTTTTAGTTGGATAGCATGCCTTCTTCGAGAGAAGACGATGTATGTGGCTAAAATTACGTAAAAGGGGGAAAAGGAAGTGGTGGGTCCATAATTTTAATCAATCTTGTGTACAGTATGGCGCGTACGCTTTAGCACAAGAGTTAATGAACCTGGCATAATTCCAGTCTTATTACCGTATGAACCCAGAAACATACAAGGAACTTTTTCAGAGGGTTTCGCCTTCATTACAGAAGTAGGATACTAATTACAGAAAAGCTATAAGTGCTGATGAACGGCTACTTTTAACATTAAGGTACGTTCAAAATCACGCTGCACCGAAAAGTAACATGCAGTGTCTTGCAGCGTCTGTCTGCGATATGACGCTGACGTCAGCATCATGATTCAGTCAGACCTGTTAGCGGTAATTTCTGTAACTTCATATGATTCAATTGTGTTCCATCCATTGCGTCTTGTTACAGACATTTTGTCTTGTCCATTTCATGTCTAGACGCATGCCGGTGTGCGGCCTCGCTTAGACTTCCTCCATATTGTAGTCATCAACCAGTATCGTAGATCGTCGAATTGCATGGTTCATGAAGTCTTAACGCGATACTATCAGTGATAGGATTATGTGTGGTAGGAATTCGCTTTGTGCTAGCGGAAAAATTCGTACTGTATTAAAACAAGCTGGAAATCAGTTGTTTACTAAAACACTAAAAAAATGAAGCTTGTTATGACAAAAAAAAAAATCACTATTTTCTAGCGCTGAGGATCTAGATGAGCATTCAATCAAGTCAAGTATCATCAATTTACATATAACTACAATAGATTATAGACAAGTTTGTTTCACATTTTATGTGAAGTCAAAGTCAAATTGAGTTAGGAATACTCCAAAAGAATATAATGAATTGAGAGAATTTGACTTAACCGTAGGGCAAATAAAGAAAATTCGTCAGGATGCTTTGGCCCCTAAGGTCATTATTGTTAACAGCAGAGACCAAATATTTCTTAAAGTTGCCCAAGGCTTATAGGATGATAGCGGAAGTATGCAAGCCGCCGAGAGGCCTCACAAAAAGAAAGAAAATGCTATCCTATGAGTGAATTGGAGAAACTAGGATTCAGTGACTTCCATCACTTATAGTATATATAGGAACTTTTTCAAATTACTACGTTTAGAAAGAAAGTGAGAACGGAACCCATTCCGTGTTTACTCTAAAGCAAGTAATAAACTAATATATTTATTTTTAGAGAAATATATTTACATTTGTTTTAAATGGAATAATGGTGACTGGACGGAGGTAGAGCCAGCCTCATTCCGTGGCTCATTTCATACTGAAGCCTGATCGAATAAGGCAAGCTTTTCGCAAAGCCCGAAATCGGTCATGTCATAATTTTTTAAAAATAGTAGGTTTTGCAAACGTACATTAAGTCAAAATATTTCTTGGAGCATACTGATTTCATGAAGTTATGTTACCTATAATTTGAACCATTTAATATGTGTTGAGCAATACTTGCATTTGATTTTGACTTGGCATTTATCAGTGTCTTGCACTGAGGTGGTCTCAACTGTGAATTATTCTTACAATAGGGTTTCTTTTGAGACAATTTCATAAAATATGAAACTATAGATAAGTCGAGAACAGCAATATGTAATCAAAAATATGAATACATATTATTACTATATACTTGTCATGTAAAAAATAAAAATCGTTTAAAAATGTTACTATCTCTTACGAAAACATTTAACTCTAATACACGCAACAAGAAAAAGACCTATTATTAGTTTGCTTGCACTAGTCATAAAAAAAAAATACATTATCTTTTGTTTGTTTGTTGGCACAATGTTTTTAGATATCTTGATGACAACTAACCTACAATAAAGCAATTGATCGGAACCAAAAATTTAAATTCTAAATAAATTATTCAGATGATTTTTTTTTTATAATTGAAATAATTCTCATCATCTAATCAGTCAGTAATAAAATGATATTCGAACTGAATAAACCCAGTAACATATATTGATCATTATAAAATTATACCTAGTTTCATGACTATGAAGGATAACATTTTTTCAAAAAGTCATTTCAAAACAGTTAAATAAGGCCTTTCCAAATTCCTAGACAATAGATCTAATAATGAAAACTAAAAAATACTGGAAGCCAATTTTCCTGCTTAATAGCAAGAAATCTCCGAATTCCTAATTATAACAAATATCCTATGAAATTAGAAATAAACCAACGAAGAATCTGAATTATACTTATCAATAATTGCTTACCAAACTTGTATTTTTTCTTTATCTGCAATATAAAAAAATGAATATTTTAAAAGATATAATGCTAATGATTTTATACATAACCTATTTCAATTAACAAATAAAGAATCAACAATTTTTTTAATTATTATTTATAATATTGTTGTATGAAAATTATTTACCCATGAACTTTAGTAAATTGATAAACAATGTGATTTGTTTAGCTCTAGCCAAAAAAAAAAAAAAAAAAAAAAAAATTGTTTTCTATTAAGAAAAATTAAATTTTTTTATTAGCTAAAATTGGTAACCTATTTGCTCAATTGAATGCTATTTGCTCAGAGACTGACTTATAAAAAAACTGATTGCATTATAATATTATAATCATTACAATCAACCTTTCTTTTCATATAATACATAAAAATATCCAAGTGCCAATGAATTAATTTAGGTTTGAATGAATATTTCGTTAGCATTAAAGAAAACTTTGTTTTGTATTGAATGAAATTAATATTTAGTTGGATCTTATATTTAATAACAATCTTTCTTTACAATAACATTTGGATGGCACTTTCCTCCCCTAAAGTTGGTTATAATATTAAGTAAACAGTTATCATGTTAAATCACGAGGTTTCTGCCATAGTGATTCTTCGAGAATTGACAGGACCCCACAAAAATCATACGAACGACCTGTTAGTACTGTTTGTTCACCTAATAGACACAAAAAAACACAGCTGAGGGGAAATCCGAAAAAGTAAAATAGAATTCTCTTTATTATCGAAGTGAAACAATCATATCAAAATTGAACAGTTATTAATTTACTTCATCTTGTACACCTAACTAAATTTCTGCTCTGACAGAGGGCCCTCAAAAGCCCTTAACATCGTTAATGACACAATTTCTTTAAATTCTGAAATTTTCAAAAATTAAATTATTAAGCCAATCGCTGTCGTAATTCTTTATTTGTGACAATAGTCTCAGTGAACTTTTGCTTCTTACTCTTTAAAATCCTTTCAAAAACAAATGACTAACTTCCCCAATGATTTATTTTCTATCTTGGCAGCTTTTATATTCACAAGTGAAGGAAATCTGCACTGAGGTTGTAGTATATCAGAAAAATTAAGTCTGATCGCTAGTTTCTATTAATATGCTGGCAAATCAGGTTACATTCGGTTTATTGAATATGTGGATGGGCCTGCAATGCTGGATAAAATCAGGTATTTTATCCGTCGTAGCATGCATATTCCTTCTATTCCTGACCGGTTTCGGTCAAAGCAAATTCACCAATTTCGTATAGAGAGTTCACTTCAACGCATTGTTGTATTGTGTTGAAGTGCACTCTCTACATAAAATTTGGTGAATTTCCTCTGACAATAGATGAAAATCCGAAACCAGTCAGGAATAGAAGGAATATGCATGCTATGAAGGATAAAAGACCTGATACATTCCTTTATTTTAAGCAGCATTCAGGCATATCCTCATTTGGCTTTAAGAATTATACACTAGCAATCCAATTCACTGAATCTAAGCATAAACACATTTCATATCTTACAATAACCATCTTCACTTTAAGGCAATAATTTATAAGCTAATCTGACTGATTCGTATCAAAACAGCACATACTATGCACGTCTATCCAAAAGTATTTCAAAAAAAATATAATACCTAATGTCTATCAGCATATTCAACCATATTAAGTTTACCCATCAAGTCCAGAGTAATCACCATATACTAAGTGCTGTGATTTATGCTACAAGTAACTTTTTCATTAATAAAGCAATTTTATTCGACCGGAATTGAATAAAGTATTTGGATTCATTTTTTTAACAGATTAAATGAGAGTGGCCCTTTAAAGTGCGATAATATACAATTGGTCGATTCTAAACCAAACATGTTGAGTGTATCTTTCAGTATTTTAAATTATGACTTTTGTACATGTGTATTTTAAGTGCTCATTATAATAAATTCTTTTGCCCTACAAATAAAAAACAAAATATAAAATACTGTAAAAAAAAAAAATAAAATAAAGTTAATCTCGCAAACAAACAAATTCTAACTTCCTACATTAAACTTATCAAACAAAACAAAATCAACTAATCAGTGAAGATGCAAAAGAAAACATTTTGTATCATTTTTCTTTTATCAATATTTGTCTATAAAAGAAAAAAAGAATTTTATATTTCACACAGTCACATCTAGCACGGTTTGCATAATAAAGCACAATAAACTAAAGTTGCTACAAATATTATATAAATAAAGAAATTTATACCAAATAAGTATTTAAGGCAGCTTGATTCTCCGTCAGAATCCTAAATAAATGAGCTCTGATTAGTATATATTATATTCTTTTCTTAATAATTTATATTTTTATAGAATTTATTAAAAATTATTATTATTAAATATTTTTTCTAATACGTTTATAAGCTATAAAAGAGACATTATTCTTTAGCATGATTATTCTATACTATTGTCAAGTCACATACTTGACATACTATGATAGAGTGCAATATTAATTATCAATCTCTTCTAATTTAAGTTAACACTCAATTGCAAATGAAGTGGACTATATAGAAGAATTGCATTTAAATGACAACACTAATTTAATTTATCAGGGCATTTCTTTCAGATCAATTATCTCGTACGAAGAGAGATTACTACTGATAATAGTAAAGACCCACTTCTGCAGCTTTCAATATGACTTCTAATCAAACAACAGATGATTTAGAAAAGGAAACCATACTTTCAAAGAATGAATAGGCTGTCGAAAGAACTATCCAGCATTTGAAGAATTCAATAAAATATTGCTAGTCCAAAGCATTTAACCATGTCTGATGTAAACAAATCATGATATAACTGAGAAAATGTTCTATTCGGTACAAAAAAAAAAAAAAATGTTGTGGAAGAGAACAAATCTCCTCTCCAGAAACATAAAGTGACTTTCACCAAGCTTTTACCAAGTTTGTAGCCTTATATTGGACCATTCTAGTTCCTCTCCTTTTCCTTTAACTAAATTATCATAAACAATAGTAACTTCGAAATTAATAATTTTTGCAGACACAACAATAAAAAATAAGAAGGGAAAACGTTCAAGAAACTTCATCAGAATCTTGGTTAAACTGAATCATATCTGGAATCATTAAAAGGAAATAGTGAATATAATGAGACGTGTCCAAGGTAGATTGGTAGACTAACTGTTATTTTAACCAAGTAATATTTTAACTTCGCACTCCTACGGTTTGAAGGAAAATGAGAAGAAATGTTTGAAAATTGGTGAAATATATTAAATTAGAAGATGAATGACAAGGCTCCTTAAAGCATGACTGATAACTTTTATCTTGTGCGAAGCGTTATGATTCTCACAGTTAAAATTTCTAACTACCTTACTTTTATTTTCCATGCAGTCCCAACAGTGCAAGACTTCTTGGAGAAAGAGGAAGAGAGTGGGAAGGTTGGAAACGGTAAGTGCTGTAGGAAGGTAGCAAAACAGATAAGGACCACTTCTTTTATGACCCCTGTGATGGCATATCACACGTCAGATTACTTCCCTGCTATCCGCAAGGAACGCTTTGTGGCTTCCGCAACTCTTGGGTGGCTTCGTTTGAAGACATGACAGGGAACGGATAGCAGGGAACTAATCTGACGTGTGATATGCTATCACATTACAGGCATATCACAACATCGCATCACATATATGAGGCAGGATTCATAGATATGATATAAGTCACCTCTTTTTAGTTTAGAGATGAGTACCTTTTTTAAAAGGAACATCAGTTAATTTCGTTAAAGTATGAAACTATCCCACATTCAAAGAAGCATTATTCTAAGAATAAAATCAAGTTTGGCTAAATTTTACTGGAGTTTTGTTCTTATATTGCACCCAACTCGAATGAAATAATGAGACCCCGGAGTCTTCTAAGGGAACTGCCGGGCTGGTATTCTCTCGCTACAGACTAACACTGCCTATCACCAGACTGTGTGCTGTAGAGGCTTCTATGAAGAGAAAATCTAACTGCAGCGCTGCTGGACTCGAACCCGGGACCTCTGCATGGAAGTCCAGCGCGCTACCAATGAGCCAATCTCTTCCCTATGGAACACCTAGTGAAGACATTATATTTTGCAAGAATTAAACAAGTATTTCCATCACCATGAGAGAATGGCTTTTGCTTAGAAAAGATATTACAATAATAGGTCCATAGGTGCACTGCTACTTCACCGCTAAATCACATTGGTACAAAACTTAAATGAAGACAGACTGTCTTTTCTTCCCTGCTTCAGCTTGGCAGATTGAATTCAAAAGGGTTTTATTAAGATCTACATATTTGTAAAATAACATGACTAAAGCATTGAAAATGAAAGCAAACAAAAATATAGGTTGAATCATTATAGAATCATAATAGATCAATCACTTAAGTAAAGTTTGAACGTAATCATAGACGTAATAATCGAAGCTAATAATAAACTATATAAACAGTACAATTATGCATACATATTACTAGTATAAGATTGCATTGTTCTGATATTCATCAGATCTTGCATTGACAGGTTTTCATTATTCAGTTCTTTTGCGAGCATCCAAACATTAGAAGATCTAGATGAATCTGCTGATGTCGCTGTGAAGTTGAGTTTATCGGACGCTCATAGCAGCCGGGAAATGATCTAAAAAAAAAAATACTGGCATAGCGAAATGCGCCCACAAGCAGCTATTGTTCAGCTGATAGAAAAGCATTTTATTAATCAATCCACTTCAAGTGCAAGAGTAACTAAATGCAGAAATAGTGCATAATTTTAAATTTATGATTACAAGTTCTAACCTATTGTACATTACTTTAAGGCAAATGATAATTTTTTCGTTGATGCTTGTCTTCAAATGACAATTGATAAGAAGCTTTTTATCTATGATAATAAAATAATAAATTGAAGAAGAAATGATAGTTATTAAAAAATTATTAACAAAGTCAATTTAAATTGCTCATCTAGTAAGAAAATCAATGTTTCCTCAGATAATTGAAATCAGCACTCCCGTGGAAGGTAAAATAATAATTATGTCTTATAAAAAATAATATGTACAAATTTTATTCCATGTATATATAATATACATACAGTTATATAATTCAGTTAAAAAGTAAAATAACGCCGAGTAGAAGTGAGGCCTATGTGTTTCAATCTAATATTAATAGCAAAATATTAGAATATCATGAAAATATTGAAGTAAACAGTTTCACTATACAATAATAAAGTATCTGAGGTTACATGTGCTAAGCATTCATAAAAAAAAAAAATATCTCATTTGCAATAACATTAAATTTGTTCAAAACTGAATCATTATTTGATGTTTTAAGATTCCCAAATTCGAAAATTACGGTTTTCAAGTAAAATATTCTAGTACAAAAATCATAATTAAAAATTGAAAAGCGATAGTTTTTCAAATATGGACAACATAAGTTCTAAGGGGATGTGATAAATTTTTCAATAAAAATAACAATTTTTTCTTTTCCACCAAATTAAAGTTTTTCATTTAAATTAAACCTTTTAATAACCTTTCCTTTTATCAAATTAAACCTTTTTTTTAACCAATATGTAACCTTATTTTGAAAAATTTGAACCACTTTTCTCTAACCTTAAACCATTCTTGTGGCAATTTATGACCTTAATTTCAATATTTGCAGATCCATTCACATATTAATCATTAATTTGAATAATTTGAACAATTTTTTTCAATCAAGTTAATTCTTTTTGAACCAATTTATTATTTTTCTATTGCCTTGCTTAAATCTGTTTTAAAAATAACTTTGCTTCCAAAAATAATTAATTTTAGCGAAAAGTTCAAAATAATAAAATAATAAAAAAGGCAACCCTCTATGGCAACAAGACGGAAATCGGTTTGCACCAATCAATGATGTGCACTTAACTCAATGACCTTAGTGTTTTACATGACAATTGCCACAGAAACTATTGAATGGTAAAATGGAAAACAACTAGAGAAGAATTAAATGGTTCGGAAAAAGCTTAAACATTAAAGGGAAATTAATTAAAATAAATGCAATAAATTTGATAAAAAAAGGAATCATTTAAGTGAAAAGTAGTTCTAATTGTTGAAAATAAGATAATAAAAAAGTAAATTGATTAAAAAAATGGTTAATTTGATTGGAAAAAAAGGTTCAGTTTAGTAAATAAATAATTGTTTGAAAAATATTATATTCAACATTAAACAATAAGTAAGTATTAAACTTAATGATATTTTGCTGAATTTATTTATATTCATGTACAGGGAAGAAATTTATATAATTTTAATTTATTTTATAAAGAAGCAAAAATCAAAATTACTACCTATGAAAATTACAGAGATGCGTTAATATATACTAATTTTAAACAATACATTGGATTAAAAGATGCTATATATTTTTTTTATAAATATATTATGTATATATACAATACAAATTTCTAAAGAATTTTCATTTCACTCTTATATTTGTTGCTCAATTTCAGTTGCTGAAGAAAGTAATATTTATCAATATTAATACACGTAATAGTTGATTTAATTTAACGTTAATAAGTTATCGCAATATTTATATATATATATATGGCTATATATATTCTAATTTAAATTACGAATCACTTGAAAATGAAGATTACTTTTTGGGAAGATAATACTAGGTTATAGCTGTAGCCGTAGTTTAGTATTTAGGATTATTCTCATTCATTTTTGTAAATAACAAATTTAGTGTACTACTGGCGATATAAGTAAAATTCATGTCTTAATATTTCGTAGGTTATCATAGGAATGTTAATATACTTTGTTTTTTAGTTTTTTAAAGAAAAATTATTAAAAAATAAATAAATAAATAGAATAAAAATCATTATAACCAAAAATATGTATAAACTAAGCATTAATTATGGGGGGGAAAAAATTTTTTGCAAAAATTCGAGCGAGCAAGTTGCAAACTTTTTCTGTTTACTTTATTCCTATCTAATATTCTATATCTAATATTCTACATCATTAATTAATATCTACAGGGCGCAATATACCAATAGCTAAACTAATTTTCATCCTGGCACTTTCTTTTATTTTAAGGTTTTGCAAATTTCTAGAGAGCAAAACTATTTTTATAGCATTATCAAAATATATTATTTTTATGCAACAAAAATATGAAATGCCAATGCCCTTAAAAAAAAGTTATTAAGAAAATAAATTGTCATCTTATTAATATGAATAAAAGAAAAAAAAAAAAAAAACCCAAGACATGCATAAAATACTTTCCACATGCATTTAAAATGTGCCAAACCTTCACCTCAATCATTATTTATTAGTATAACTATATATCCAATAAATTAATGCAATAAAATGTTCGAATTTAATATACAATTTTTTTTTTCAGATTTTCTTTTAATTTTTATTTTTAAGTAACAATAATTTACGAGTTTAACATATTTATTTAAATTTTCATACATTAATCAAGTAAATAATTATTTAAATAAAACCAATGTTCATCAAACAAAAAAAAAAAACTAATTTAAATTCTTTTTACCTCGAATGGAATTTTGTTTGTTTGTGTTTTTTATAATGATGAAAATGAAATTTGATGATGAGAACAAGAAAACAAAAGAAGAGATTAGCGACTTGAAGTTTTAGTACAATGAATGACTTATTACAGAAATGATTGCCAATTTGCCGGTATTTGGAGTATGGCTGTTCTAGATAGCAGAAACAGACGGTGCATATAGATCTACTAGGTCAATAGACTACAATTCACTTCGCTCCTTGCATATCCCGCTTGTCAGAAGGACAACTTGGATGTTAATATTGTAGAAGGTCCTCTGACTACACGATAAAATTAGGCGTCTTATTATAAAGTTATCAGTTGGGATGCATAGCTTATTCCATTAATGCTTGTTCTTCTAAATGGCAAGGAGTGATTCAGAAATTCTTAACGAAACAGTTTGGAATAGATGAAATTTTCTTTTATATCCTGATGGCCAGGAAACTATATTTCATTTAACTCATTAAGTTCTTTCCTTAACTCAACATTATCCGTTTAGCAGAACTTTACTTAAGTTTGCTTCAGACTGACCAGTTATTGCAACGCGCAGTGTCACTGCCAATCGCAAACTGTAGAGATAAATGGAGGCGTTCAGAATCACCCAAGACCACAAAAATTATTTCTCCCATTGCATTAAATATGTCTGGAACATTTGTTGAAAAAAGTAAAATGAAATTTAATTGTTAAATAACTGTCAAATATGTGATGAACAAAACGACCTCCGAAGGCTGAGGAAGCCTTAAAATATTATAATAAGTGCGTTCGATAGTATCGTTTTATCAGTGAAAGATTTCTCGTTATCCTATTACCCTTAGTATTTATGGATATTAAAGTTGCAATTTATACATACTGCTTAAGCGTTATGATAATTACTGCTCTTGGCTTAGAAAACTTTACTTGGCAGCGAATTAACACTAACACAGCGACGCCTTCCAATATTTAATTGATTCGCTTCAAATCAGTTTTCTTGCAACTACATGAACCAAGCCACTTTAAATTTGTTAAACAAATTTAATTATGTATATGTAGTGGTAAGAAATCTGATCTGAAGCGAATCAATTAAATGTTGATCAATTTTGACTGGGAAGAGATATTTTAAGACCTTTATGTTAAAAGCAATGATTGTAAAACAAAGTTCCATTCAAATGAGGTATTTAACTTTAATAAAATTACATAAATATATATATATATTAATTAGAAAATATTACATCATACATAGATGGACTATGTGGCTAACTCACAATTTTATTTGTTTAAATTGTTAATCAAGCAACTTTAATAGTCGAATAAGGAAAATGAATAAGTATAGTGCATTTTATTGACATTTGCAGAAAATGCTTGACACCACTAATAAACCAACAATAAACCATATTTTACAGTTAGTTTTAAAACCAAAATTATGCTGTTTAACGAATTTAATACACTTACTTTTCTTCCGGCCAAAAGGAGAGAAGCCCTGTCCAGGTGGCCTTTGGTTGTAATACTTGATATTTGGCACTGATAGCAGTCTATTGTCTCTTTTTTGATTAGCTCCAAGAGCACTATCTTTCTTATTTCTAGGCGGAGGTATTGGCGGTCTATCTTCAAACAGAGCCAAATCAGATGGTCTTACAGCTGGCTCACTAGCACCAATTGGTGTAGTAGCTTCATCATCTAATTCTACAGCTACTATTGGTAAACATTCTTGTTCTTTTATCACAGGTATCTCTTCATCAGGGCTTAAACTAGTTGTCGGACTTTCTTCAGGGCCCGAATCTTTTTCAGTATAGAACACTGAACACGATCTTTTACTATTACTTGTCCTTGGCTGAAATTTCAATTTTAAATCCACACGACTCAACTGTTTCTTTATATTGAATTTTTTTCTTCGTGTTTCATCTATTGTAGCATCTTCATGAGGTGAGGTATTTCCTGAAATGCTCTCGTCTGCTTCTAAGCCCTTTCAAATATAAGCTACATGTACATGCTAAAATATTCTTGCATCTTTTAATTTGATTACTATAGGCTGATGTTAGTTTTAAAAAAACAGTAAAATCAGATTAATTTTATTAGATCATTCCTAATTAAATACATCAGCCTACAGATTTATGAATAAATAGCATTCACAATAAATTAACAAAACAAAGAAATGAAACGTTAAATTTAAAATCTGCCAGGTATTTTATTAGGTCAATTCGTGCCTGGGGGTCATATTTATTTATTTTTTTAATTACATTCTCTTTTTTGCAATCCAGGCGTTTTCAAAATCTGTGTAATTTTATAATTCGATGCAAAATACTGGGCAATACATCTACAAGTGTGCTTTTAAAATAAAATAAGCAGTGAGTGCGTAGCTTTAAGCCTCCAAGCACGTGGTGACCATAATTGTGCAATAATGTTTTCAGGATGCAGTTTATTGCAATCAACTTAGTAAAAATTATTTTTATTAATTGTTCTATAAAACGTTCTAATAGTCTGGAAATTCCACGCTCTCTGCTCCTTCTAGCAATATTAACAAAAAGTAGGGATTCCAATATGTTCTTTTTCTTTAATATGTTAATAATCTTAAGATCAGAAATTTTCTTTCCTTTTTGAACAAGAATAATTATTAAAAAGATAGTAAATAAAAGAATGAAGAAAAACAAGAAAGTAAAGTGACATTTAGAAGTAGATATATATATTTTGCTGGTTTTATATTTTCTGATAGCACAATCTTAGTTTTCAACATTAATATAAATTTAAAGGAACTTTATGAACAAGGACTGCGCAAAAATCTCTTTTATTACTAATTTTTGATTTATAGATAAACCGTTAAAGTACACTATGTCTTCATAAATCATAAATGGTCCAACTATAAGAGCTCTGCTTTTGTAGGAAGATGGTAGAGATGCAAAATAAGAAAGATAAAATTATTAATGTAAGCTCAAAATATATCATTTGTGATTTATTCAATTCAAGATTATCTAATTTTAAATAATCCGAAATTAAGAAAAAGTATGAGGAAACTAAAGAAAAGCAAAAAGAACTTATAATATACATGTTATTTTACAGGAAAAAATTCAAGTTCACAAAATGTTTTATTAAACCAGTAAAATAATGGAAACAAAACTCTATAATCTGAAAATTAAAGAAGATTAAAGTTTGGCAAGTACAATGCAAAGGGAAAAGTTTTAAAATATTCCTTTCTTTTCTTCAGGATGGCTCTTTTGAACAATAAATAAGACTTCTTCAATTTTGTCTGAGAAATGAGTTTTTTTATTTATTTTCCTATTCCTTATTTAGTAGAGATCATTATGGAGTAAACTCAGACTGAAACGTTTCTGCATCCACAGTTAAACAAAATTTTCCCGTTATTATGGACTCTTTGAACACAGAATCTACTATGGAACTGAGTATTTGACCACATAGGAAAAATTAGGATAAAATCATTTTTTCATGTCACTGAATTGTAAATTAAAATTGAATTTATAATCATGAATCAAAGAGTTCCTAAAAATTTGGTTGTTGACACGAAAAATATCTCTGATAGTTCCTAAAAATGACAATTTGTTGAATTTATAAGAATAAAACAAATTTTACTATTTGTATTATTAAATACAAATGCTATCGATTATGTTTATTTATTTCTTGTTTGTTTATTACTTATACCAAAGAAGTAGCAAGATAAAGGGAAAATTATTAACTAGTTCATACTTGTATTTCTACAAGTTATTTTGTAGCTTACGGGTAGTAAAGAAAAATAAGGACTTGAGGCTATGTAGGAAACTATCTCAATTAAAAGAACAGATTCAGCCCCTAAAACTAAAAGATAAAAAGATGTTGTGAGAGATGTGTGTTTCAGTTTTTTTGAAGTTTTTGAAATCATGTATAAAAGATCATTTCTTATTGGTATTCGCACAGTAATTTATATTTAAAGGCTATGCCTTGTATATAATGTTTTTAGCAGCAGATTTATTTTCACTAGTAGACAGATTAGACAAATCTAATTTAGGTACTGTTTAGAAGATAACACACTGCATTCAATGATTATAGTAAAACAATGGCATAACTAGGATTTGTAGCTCCCCGCAAGTTCATACTGGAGGCTCCTATAATAAAAAAATATTACTATTATTAATCCCTTATTTTTATTTTTATTTCGGTCAGAATCACAAAAATGAAACATGCTACGATGGATAAAATCATAGATAAAAGTCATAGTGTTCGGTTAAACAAAGTTTAATGGACACATTGGCTGCAACTTGGGAGCCAATGGCAAATCTCATTCCTTAATCCACTATGTGGAATTCTTCTTTGTTATACTTTATGCATTACTTTCTCTTACTCCTTGCAAGAGGAAGTACTGTAATCGTGGTCAAATTTTCGATATTGAGCAAATACACGTTTTGAGGTTCCTCTGAGCCTAAAAAAGTGGGTTTTAGAAAATGGTCCGTATGTGTGTGTTTGTGTCCGTGTGTATGTATGTATGTGGACAGAATAGCTCAAAATCAAAAAATCGTAGAAAGTTCAAATCTGATATTCCGTTTTTATGTATCACCATGGAATAAGGCTGTAAGATGTCATGTCAAAATTCCTCAACCGAAAATACCACTCTACTGAATGGCTTCTTTTACTTTTATGCAATTTTCTCACAAATAATTCCAACGATTTTCTTTAAACGTGGAATATTAACTATTTATATAGAGAGCTACAATTTTTATTTGAAACATTTCAGTAGTAAAATTCATTTAAGGCGGTTTTAAAGGAGGTGTGGTGTTAGGTTTTTTTCTAAAGTGTTACTTCCTCGCCCAATTTCTCACGGGGCGATTGTTTCTCACGGTTGTTTTGTCGTTTACCTATGTAGGATGGGGAAGGTGGGAGACCAGGCGTGCATACGGCGTGCACGCCGCCTGCCACACCTTTTTCAGGTGCGAGAGATGCAAAAAGAGAAAGACAAAGGCTTGAGGCTGAAACCGGGAGGGTTACCCCGGAAATGGTGGTGAGGGCCATGCTCATCCAAGGTTGCTAACTTTGTCCGGACGTTCCTTTGAATGAAGATTATTGAGATAAACCGACACCTGGACCTCCCGTGGAGTGGGCCCATTTAGGACGTATTACGAGGCACCACCCCGAAATAGTATCTTAGCAGTTCCGGGGCGGATGCCTGCTTGGGAGGAGGGTTTTTTTTTAGTGGGTGCGAGTCCCACACTTCATGCGGAGGCATTTTCCCCCTTCCATAAAAAAAGAAGAAGTGGTATTTCAGGTTTATTATACAATTCTAAGAAAATCGGTTGAACTGAAGTGCGTTTTTACTGAACAGGTTTTTTTTTAGTTTTCTGCGTTTTTTTTCCCCATAAAAACACCGACAATTTCTTTAAATTTGGTATTCTAATTATACATACAGAGACCTGTCACTTTTGTTTAAAACTTTTTTTAAGTTTTGATGTATTTGAAGCATTTTTAAAGATATTATGCTTTCCTCAAACAAGTTATGGTATTAAATTTAGATTCTCCCCAATCATTAGTAAAAATTATATAAGTTATGAGAAAATTTGTCACTTAAATCTCTGTGAACAGTATTCAGTCGTGTGAGTGTTTAACACGAGATTTTTTGTTTTTGTGATGCGTGAATTACATTAGCATATGGCACTTGAGATTCTTAAAAAAAATATTACAACAAAATCTGCTCTTACCTAATCTATAGTCGGAGGGGGCTCTAAGGTAAGACATTTCTTCAATTAATGCCCAGTGGTACTAGATAAACAGCTAATATTTATTTGCAATGTGATTTATGAGAGAATATTCTATCTCAATATTTGTTTTGTTTGAATTTACGTATATATATTATAATCTAAATATTTTTACTAGGTCCCTGGCAATTATAGCATTCTTGAATGTTTCTAAAACTTCTTAGAATATCTTTCATCTTTGCACGGTGTTTACTATGTCACAAAACAAATGAATATTTTAAGGGAAAACAATTCTTCGGCAATACTATTAATCCATTCGGCAAATTAATTAAGTCATATTGCAAACAAAAAAGTGATGCATAGAGTTTAAATTGGAATAATTAATAAGTTCAGAATAATTCGGAATTATTTGTGCTTTTTTGATTAAGAAAAAAAAAATTTAAGATTTGAATAGTATTCCATAAAATCAACTGCGAGAAATAAATATTTGACTTCAAACGAACTTAATAAAATTTTTCAATATAAAATAATTAAAATATAATCTGGTCAGAACAGGAATGCAAAAGCGTGGAAATATTAAATTTGTTGATTAATAAACTTTGTGGTTATCTTTAACGCACTGTTATGGCAAGGCTATTAAAATATTTAATCAATAATAAAAAAAAAAAAAAATCTAACATAACCTGCATGAATTTAAAAAATAAATAAATAAATAAATGATATATCTACAACTACGATCACTAAAATTACCAACTAAAACAAAAAGTAATGCAAATACTTTGTGAAATTAATATTGAAATAAATAATTTGGAAATTGAATTGTGGATGGGTCCGCAATGATGGAATCATATTTGGGATTTTATCCGTCATAGCATACATGTTTTTGTTGTTTCTGACCGGTTTCAGATTTTCATCCATCGTCAAAGTAAAGCCAACAATAAATTAACGGAATCTGCTGACTTCAACTTATTATTTTCATTACCCACTATACTTGTTGATATGGGGGGGGGGATATAAGGTTATGTTTACTGTGTATGTCTGTCTGTTTAATAATAAAAATGGAATGATGATTAGACATTAGAAAATGATGTATAAATAAATAGCGAAAATATTGAAGAATATTTTACTATTAATTTCAGAAGGTGGTGTTAAGTATAATGCAGTGTTTTGTCAAGTCATTTTTAATGATGGGAGCAATAAGAAATTTCAAGAGTACATTATACAAAAAAGAATAAATGAGGTTTGAAGAAAGGGAATGCATAAAGTTAAAAGTTTGTACAAAAAATAATAAATAACTACGGAAATGCATGCAAGTTATGTAAGGTAAGTTGGTATGCAAGGAGGTTGGTAGTAAAAAGTAAATTTGATAAAAATCCGAAACCGGTCAGGAACAACAAAAACATGCTAAAGACGGATAAAATCTCAAATTTAGAAATTATTTGAATAAACACATTTAGGAAAGTTCGTTTAAAGAAGTTTGGTGGAGAAGGCGTGTACGGTCTCCTCAAAAGGTCATTTTGTTAACTTTAGATTCTCCAAATGATTCCAAAATTGAAGACAAGCAAAGTTTTCAAGAGATTAAATTTGAATTTTTTTCTAATTACTATCAATTTGGAAATCTTATAACTTATTTCTGCCCAAGTTAAAAGAAAATAAAAAAAAACATTAAGAATCATTGACCAATTCCAACGTTAGATAATCGTAAGACTTTCAGGATAACATCATAACTAAGTTTAACTTGAGGTAAACCAATTTTAATGTAAAACTGTTTTTGCAATGAACTTATTTTATCTTTAACACAAAAATGATATGACATATAGTACTAAAAGCTGAAATCCATTATATTATAAATCTAAATGCTGAATTTAGAAAAACGGCAAACAATGCTTTCATTATATTACATAAGGATGTTTAACATGATCACCACTAGTATGGCGGTTTCAGTTCTTTAATAATCAGGTAAGGCATCTTTATTATTAATAATATTAATTCTCTAATTTATTTATTTTTTTTAAAGGATTTCCATTGTATAAGAAGATGATTCTGCTGGAGAAATATGGTTTTATTCTAAGAATAAAAACAAAAAATTGAATTCTTTAATTAAAATTATCACAAAACAAAATTTATCTTGAGAAAAATATTTATATAACTGCAGTGGTAAACGCAATTAATTTTAAATCATTCGGAAGCCCCCAGCCCTCTATGCTTCTTCACCAGCAATTCTCTTTTTCTTAAGATTTGGTATCGTACTTTGAACTTCTCATGCAAAAAAAAAGGACTGAAGTTTAACCACCCGCAACACTTAAAGACTAGCAGTGGCTACTGTTCAAACACTTATTACAGATCTTCCTTAAGATGACCTAAATTACCAAACGGAATCAACAGATTAAAATGGGATAAACAAAAATAAAGCAGACCATCATGAAAAATGATAGATCATATCATATTTACCACATCCAAACCTATGTTTTGTAGGGTTCAGCCAAAACCTACGAACCATCTGACAATTCAATCTAAGCTACACAAAGAGACGGTTGATGCTTCTTTCTATGTCACAAACTTAACAAATTATTTCTACTACTCTTTTTGTACGACAACTAGTCAAAGCAAAATATCTCTAAATACTACATTGCTCCCTCATCGTTCTAATTCTCTTGTACTGACTGTCTCTTGCCTCTACTACCATCTCTGGTAATCTACCATATTCTTCAGAACCAAAATATCTACTATTTCCTATACGACAATATATTCATATACATGATGAAGACTGAAAATTTCCAAACAAAGTAAAAAAAGTTATAAGAATCGAAATGTGAATAGTTAAAGACAAGCAATGGCAATTAAATCTATTCCATTTATCCCATTTTAATCTTCTGTTGATTTCTTAGAGTATTTTCTATTTCGGAACATTTTATACCTAAAATAGTTTAATGGACATTTAATGCTTTTTGAAATTAAATGGTTATTAAAAAAATTTTAATGGAATAAAAATTTTGAATTTATTTTATCAAGAAATTTAATTAAATTTTTATTTGATTTTGTTGGAATATAATTTGCATTTGAATATATTTTGATGCTTATATTTTTGTACTTTTCTATTAAAATAAATAAATAAATATTGAATATTCATTTAAATTAAGTGTAAATTTATCTATTATATAATTTTAATTACATTTTTTTTTTTTTTTTTGTAATAATTCGAAAAACTGTTTTTTTGAGGTTACTGGAATTTGGAAACTGATTTTGTTTTCAAAAACTTGTAGAGCAAAGCAGAATAATAAGGAATCTTATTGTAAAATTGTAAAAATAGAAGATTTTTAATTAAAATTAATTTTATATTAAAAAACCTGCTTCAGATAATATGTGAGAATTTTACTTTCAGTGTGTATCATTGAGGGAACCATCATGATCGTGAGGTGGGTGATGAGAAAAATAAGATTATAGTAAAAAAAAGGGCTTAAACGTGAGGTTAACAATAATGCCAACCTCAATTTATCACTAAAATTACCCTTCCATTCTTGAGAGTATGACAGTAACCTTGTTTTTATAATGAAATTGATATTCTGAATTGATATTCTTGAAACTTACCTATAATAAGATTTAAAACCTTCCTCTCTCCTTTCAATGTGAATTATTTTCAACATAATTTTCTTATATTCTAGCTGTTTTATGTTGTAACTTTTTTAAACTCTTCGTTTTTAACATAAGAAAAAGAAATCTTATTCTTGTTATTTTCTCAAAAAGCTACAGATGTCCCCAATTATTTATTACTTCTTCCAATTGAAAGAATGAAACCACCAAACTAGAGATGATCATAATTCAAGGAGAACTATTAAATGACTTTTATAAATTTAACAGGAAAGGGAGAGAGAAAAAAATGTTTAAAACAGAAACATTAATCAAAACTACTAATTTTATAAATAATAAAAATATGTACATTTACTAAAGTTTATGTACAAATTACTTTCAAATGCTAAACTAAAAAAAAAAGAAGTGCTTTAAAGGAAAAAAAAATTAATAAAATAACTTAAAAATAATATGAGATAAATCTGTATGGTGTTTTCAATTATTGATAAAATTATTATTGTTATATTAATGATGTTAATAGAACATTATTGAAAATGGATTAATCAGCAACAATTTTTTTTATTGGTTTAATGATATTGCATTAATTATATTTGGAAAAAATGGTAAAATAATGCATTTTACCATAATGTTGCGGTTAAGATATGAAAAAAAAACTCCATTTGACAGATCTCAATGTAATTAATTAAAGTGAGGGAAATTTTTTTTATATCTAGGTTGAAGTTGCAGCCTTAGCAAATCACGATTTTTATTGAAAGAAAAATTGCAGAAATTTCTTCCATATGAAATGGATAACATTAGTCGATGTTGCGCAACAATTACAGGTTACAAAGTATTTAGAATGTCACTAAACATAATTCAGGTGTCTGCTCCTAAATGAAGTCTGGACGTCTCTGAACAGCATGCCTAATGTTGCTCTTCATGGAACGGCATTTTATAGCTTTTTTTATTAACCATAATTGAAAAAAAAAAATCATGAAAGCATGAGCTTATTTATAACAACATTAGTTTGTCACAAATTCTAAAAATGGGAATAAAATCTCTCGAAATTTAAAAAAAAAAAATTGGATTGCATAACCTTAACTGATATTGGAAAGGATAGCAAAATGTTGCGGAATAATAGACAAAACATCGTTGCACGAATTATAACAAATTGTAGGATATTTGATAATGGATATATAGTCAATCGTAAAATTTATCTCGCATCAATGTCTATAGATATATCCCAATAGATAGCGCGATTTTTTTCATCCAAGTGTAGACTAAGCCTCAGATTCAAACTCAAGTTCACTTTATCTCTGTGTAAAAAAAAAAAACTGAGCTTCTAGTGGATGAAATTATAGATATTTTGAAGACTGAGTAGATTAAAAGCTGTCAATATAATGCACTGAAAACTCATATTTATTCCTAAAAGTCAAAAGAATTCATTATCAAATCAAATAAAAAATATCCAAAAGTTAATGGATCTTACAATCCAAAAATGAATTAACCTTGCTCAATAAAATATGTTCCATTTAAAATGCTTTCAAATGGTACCATTCAAATCTTCAAATTATAGAACCAAAGAATTTAATGACTACTCAAATTTGAGAACTAAATATTTATCAAGATAAGGCAATTCAGATGATATTAATGCCAGATTCAGATGTGGCCACTTTTTGAAGCGGGTATTGCCGCTGCTGATTGCAAAGTGCAGAATTTCATGGAGGTCTACATATAAAAAGTGCCATAAAAAGCGATATGCACAAAAATGGTTCATTATCCAGTACAGCCTGCCCATGCACAGCAGTCCATTAAGCTCCAATGTTTATAGGTAAGGATATGTTTAGCACGACGCGGTTCCTGGTCCTCCCAGTTCCGCTACTAAGTGTAGTTCGTAAATTTTTCTCAAGATTATGAATCAACACCGTTTGTTCACTAAGCAGGATCGAATCCTGATTTCTCGGACCAAATTCAAGTGAACTAGGCTCTTGACAAGTACATGGGCACGGCTTGTAACGAAACGTTGGAAAAAAAAATGACTTTTCTAAGTTACCAGTTTTTTAGCGCGATTTTATCGGACACAAATGCAAAAAGAGAAGTTTATTGAACTGTTTACCTCAAAATATATCCTACATTAAAGGAGAAATTAAGTACCTATTATAAGGACTTGTCTGACCCAGCTAAATAATATGTTGCAAATACATGATAGAAATGGTCTTATTTTTTTCAATAAAATTCCTTTTTAAAATTCTACATGTTCGACTTCTCGATGATAAAACAGGGCAACTAATTTTTGTTTAATATCTGGTTTCTTTTATTCCACGTGTTCATTTAAAATGTCATCTATTTACAAATGGTTTCTCTTGAATAATAATAACCTAAAAGAGTGTTTTGCATGAAAATTACTAACAATAACGGAACGCGCTTCTACTCCGTCGAAAACTGATCATGTTTAAAGTGGCTATAAGGCTTCAGATTCTAATAAGGGTCTGCAAAAGAGATTATTCTTAAGGTTTGAATTGACATAATAATTTGTATGGCATTACCAATTTTTTCCTTTTTTTGCTTTGCTTCTTTTATTTATTTATTTTTTATCAGGAGTTTATTTTACAACATCATGATCGAGAAGTGATCACAGATAATCATCCTTTACCGCAAACATAATAATTTTGTTCCCCGATTATCGAAAAAAAATTTGTTTGTAAAGGAATTTTAATTTTAAAAATCACGTCGTTATAAATTTTCGGCATGAACTTTATTACATTTCTTTGAATTTTTTTAAAACTGTACAAAAGTCTTCATTTGCAGAACTATAATTGTAAGTTCACACTTTAGACATAAAAGATAAGAAAATAATAATTCTCGTAAGTATTTCATTATTAGCAGAAGATTGGAATGATACCATGCGATTGTTCGATAAATTACTAATTCTACAATTATTTAGAATTATTATTTATTGAGAAATGTTATATTTTTTGGAGACTATATATACTTTCATTCAAAAATGTATGTGTACTGAAATACTAAATAATTATATAATATGCAAATCTCACACACACACACACACACACACACAAAAGCACACACAAAAAATCACCATTGATCAATAAAATAGAAATCTCTTGCAAATCCTGTGTTTAGAAATTTGTTAACAATGTATTAAGAACGTAAGGTAACTCACCGATGGAGCTACCCAGCTTGTGGTTAATTGCTTGTGCTTGATGTGCTATGTATAAAAATGTTCTTTGTATATATACCGCTAAAGAAATGAATCTATGAACCAAATTAAAATCAAATGTTCACACATATTAATGTAATATTATTTTTTTCTATCAAAAACTTCCTGAAATATCAAATGAACTTGGATATATTGATTTCTCCTGTTTGTTATCCATGATATTGGAAAAGACCAGGAAATCAATTCTTAACACATAAATTAACGGAAAACTGCACCCATAAAAATTTAACCAACTGAAAATATATACTTATTTCTCTATCTATTTTAAAGAGGGTCTCAAGCAGAAAATTACCAATAAAAGAATTTTTACTTATATATTTTACATAAAATAGTGTTGTGAAATTAAATAAAAATATAGTTTCACCCCTATATGCAAATTTTAAACTTCTTTTGTTTTTGAGTATAAATGGCAAGTTGTCACATCAAAGAGCTATCTTTATTAATAAAGAGGCAGACGGAGGTTTGACGCTAAGTGGAGTGAGCAATGTGTGTTACACACATGTTCACAATGACAATGCGCACATCAGAATTACATGCTCTATCATGCGGCAGCTATTGTTTTCATGCAAATCGTATTGTGCTTTCTCGTACATAATTCACTCGCTTAATTCATAATTTTAATTAAAAAAGAAATATTACAGGGTTTTCAAAATAAATGTTCCGTTTTATTTCTTGTTTTTTAAATAAATTCAATAAAAAAAAAAAAAAAAGGAGATTTTATTCATGATTTTTATGGAATAATATTCATTTAAATTATTATTTTTATTAAAATTCGTTTAATGTCGATTGACGCTCTAGCTACATGCTTTGTCGATTGATCCTTTACTGTGCGCTTCTAGCATAAAGAGACTCAAAAATATTATATTAGTGTCTGCCTCCTTTAAGACATGTCTCTTTGGTGTACATCATGCTTCAATTAAAAAAAAATAAAATATTTAATTCATAGTTCATTCATTTCCACTTTTATCAACATTTTGTGGTTAATTTTAAAAATGTTAAAATAAAAACAACAAATAGAAAATACATAGATAGTATATGAATAAAAATTTTATAATAAAAGTAAAAAATTATTAGTATTACATATTTGTTTATTAATATTTTATATTTTATAATCTTTTACCTGATCGATGCTAGGTGATCTGCATCTATCTGTATCAGATGAATCTGGCGGCTGGGTTCTCTTTGGCGATTTGGGAACTCTTTGATAAGGATCCGCTCCACCATACAGATCAGGTGTGGCTACATTCAGTATACACATACGACGCACAATATCTACAACTATGGCGCCACTTTCTGTACCATACGCCATCCTGTTTCAGATAAAATTTAAAATATCTTTGTATTAAATATAACTTTTTCGTTTCTCTTATCTTACAAGTATAGATCATGTATTTTCTTAGCAGGCAAGATTAGTAACATTTTTTTTCTTCTTCTAGATTTTAATATTTCGAAAATTGTTGAATATGTAGTTAAATTTGCAATGATGAATAATATCTAGGATTTTATCAATGTAGCAAGCTACTTTTCATTAATTTTGACCGTCCATCCTGACTCCATCACTAAAGTCTTCAATTTCATGTTAGAAAGTTGACTTACACTTATAAAGTTTCAGTCACATACCACTCAGTAATAAACCAGACTCTTACAGTGGAGGAAAAACCGAAATCGATCAGTATTAAAGAAAAACTTAAAAGAAGTTTGTTAAGACTGACAAAATCCTAAAATCCAAACATCTCATGTAATATGTAGGCATAAAAAAAAAGGAAGAAAATATCTTTCCATCTACGTTTTCGCCTGAGTTCTTAGAGTGACATCTTTTTTTTAAGTTTCTGTTTAAATCTTATCTAATAGACTTACAACTAATGTATATTTTAGTTGCAAGAATACATATGATTTTTTTATTTTGTTATTATTATAGTAAAAGATAAGATAGTAAATTTCAAAATAGATACAGCTTCTGAGATCAATATTATGCTTGGAAAAACTTTTGATGAAATTAAAACTATGTGAGAAAGTAAATTTCATGTAGGGGTTTAAAAAAAAATTATCAATTTAAAAATTAACTTCATTTTATTAGACAAAAATGACAAAAATGTTACCCCAATATTAGGTTTAAAAAACATCAATGAAATTCTCATTTTTAAATGAAGTTCATGAAATTTTGAATGAAAAGGATAAATTTATTGAAGAAAACCTTGATGATTTTTCCAGGCCAACGTGTTTAGCCAAAAGGGGCAACTCCCATAATAAAACCGTGTAGACGAACCCTTCAAAATAAAGGAAAGACTGAAACTCTGGTTAGAAGATTTGAAAACAAGGGAACTTTTAGTGAACCAACCCAATGGGTAAACAATTTAGTAATTGTAGTAAAACCAAATGGATCTTTGAGAGTTTTGTCAGGATCCACAAAGAATCTCAATCGATATTTAATTTAGGAATCCCAACATTAGAAGAAATTGCGGTGTGTTTAAAAGGAATGACGATACTTAACAGTGTTTGACTTGAAAAGATGGATTTTGGTATGTTCAACTAGACGATAAAAAGTCAAGAAGCAGAAGAGAACTGCGACCAGGTGAGGAGTTAGTCTATGAACAAAAGGCATACATAGCTGCCTGGTCAGACAGTGGACTTTGCGGAAACTTTAAGGTCTTATACCATTAAACCAAGGATGGGGAAATAATAAGAAGCAAATACCACGTCAGATCCAAAGAGTCTAGAGGGGAAGGTGTTGTATATCTTAGTTGCAAGAATACATATACTTTTTATTTTATTATTATACAGGGTGTTTCAGAATTGCACGGCACTATTTTAGGTATGTGTTCTGTAGCAAAAAATAAACATAAAAGTTCATATACACATATGTTTTAAATCAATTTATTACAAAGATGTTGAAGGTTAAAGATTTATTAATCTAAAGTCCAAAAGTATAATACTAACAATTGCTTACAATTGCAACAATTGACAGTATTAAACGCTCTTTGTGTGAGTTCTGTGAGTGTGAGTGAATACTGTGAGACAGTATTTTGTGTATTATCATGGGGGACACCACAAATTTGTTCACTTTTCAGAACAAACAGACATGCTTTTAACTTATATAAAAAATGGTGTTGCTGCTGTTCGAAGATATCATGAAAAATTTCCCAACCGAAGAATACCAAATCGTAAAACGTTTGAAGCCATTGAAAGACGTCATAGGGAAAATGGCACTCTAAAGCCTATAGAAGTAAACGCCGGTTCGCAAAGATTTCGGCGAATGGCAAACGTTGAAGAATAAATAATGGAAGGTGTTCAGTTAACTCCTACTACTAGCACCAGAAGATTGACACTTCGTTTCGATGTTTCCTCTACCAGTGTATGGCGAATATTGCGCGAACAACAACTGCATCCATTTTACACTATGCATGTGCATGATTTGTTACCACAAGATTATATAGCAAGCGCGGAAATTTCTCCCAGTGGTTAATTCAACAATACATACGAGATCCTTACTTCCTAAGTTGCCTGCTGGTTACACGTGAATCTTGCTTTACAAGAAATGGGATTATTAATTTTCGAAACACCCATACTTGGGCTCGAAGAAAACCCTCATGCGACTGCTACTACACATTACCAGCACACCTTTTCATTAAATGTCTGGTGTGGTCTTCTTGGCGACAATCTAATCGGCCCCTTCTTTTTGCCACCTAGGCATTCAGGAATATCGTACTTGCATTTTTTGCAAAATAATCTTTACGAGCTTCTAGAAGATATTTCGCTTGCCAATAGGCAGAGGCTTTGGTTTATGCATGACGGTGCTCCAGCTCACTATTCTTATATTGTGACATTATTTAAACGTAACATAAGGGTAACCGATTGGTCGAGACGGACCTTTTAAGTGGCCACAATGATTTCCCGATCTAACGCCGTTAGATTATTTTCTGTGGGGCTGGATTAAGTCTACGATTTATTCTACGTCTATTGGCATGCAAGAAGAGCTAAGGAATCGGGTCGTGGAAGCCGCAGCTACTATCAAGGATCGTCGTGGTGAATGCTGCATTCAACAAAACGGTGGCCACTTTGAACAGTTACTCTGAATTATTGTGTTGTTAAATAAATATCTTTATGCCCCAATATCTCTATAATAAATTGATTTAAAACGTATATGCGTATATTAATTTTTATGCTTATTTTTTGCTAAAGAACACATACCTAAAATAGTGCCATACAATTCTGAAACACCCGGTATATATAAAAAAATGTGGAGAACAGCATATTGTAAAACCACATTTCTTAAAGCTATTTAAATCTCTTCCAAATTATATACTTAGTAGATCATGCAGGCTTTTGTGAAATAGCACTTTAGAGGAAAGCATGAGATCACCTCTCTGGCACAATCCTCCAGAAATCAATTTACCCTGGAGAAAATTTTAAATAAAACAGAGGATTCTGTTTGTCTAGATAATTATTAGAAGTATTAAGAAAATAGGTGTAACCGTTTTTTGAGAACACTGGAAAATATTGAAATACTAATTTTATTATTTTATTCAAACTTTAGGTTTATCATTATTAACATTTGGTACATCTATAATTTATTTGGTAAGAAGAATAAATTTTTACTTTCTCTAGTTCTCTCAGAGTATGGAAATATATTTTCCCCATCCGCGACCGATCATTTATTTACAACAAGACAGAATGTGTTTTATGTGCTTCATGTAATGCCAGTAGAATAGTTCAAGCAAGTAGAGAAAAAGTTCCCGATTTTCAAATATAAAATCATTCACTTTTATTTGTAAAATTTTTCGTAAAAAGTGATATTAGAGATATTCGGAAAGAATATTCTTAATTTGCTGGTCAAGAAATATAATGAATTTCAAAGCAAATTTACATTGTTACACTAAGACATGTAAAATCGAAATTTATACTTCCTTTGTTAAACTAAAGGTATTTAAAAATAAAGCAATTACTTACAAGCCGTAAGATGAGTTAATCGAAAGTGCTGTTATTGGTGCAGCAGTTATACACACTAATATGGCTTGAAACCCTGGTGGTTTCTTGTGCATTCCTGGCCTTACTTTAACAGGAGTACTACAATCAGCGCCATAAATCTGAAATTCATATAAAAATGCAATCAAGAATTTTATTTATTCAAATTATTTCATTTCACCAATTTTGTTATCGGGACTTTGTTCAGAGGATCTTATTAGAAGAAACTATATCCATTTTTGCAGACGTTTTGATTAATATATAATCATCATCAGTGCTAAAAACTCTATAAATTTTCGTTGGCTGGGGCCAAAGAAAAAAACTTGTGAACACTTTTGGTGTCCGAAAAGCCGATAAACAAACTTTTAATGTCAAAAAGTTTTTTCTTTGGCCCCAGTCACCCAACAATTTGTTTTTTTTATTAACAATGGCCAAACGTAACTATAAATTTAATATAATATCTATAAATTTTCTTAGATTTTTTTAAAGTAGGTAGGTAAAGTCTTTTATTTAAATTTTAAAAACAAATATGCACATTTCGAAATAAATGAAATACACAATTAATTAAATATTTTAAAAAAGAAACTAAAAATACATCTTATATAAATTTATTACAAATTTAATATAAAAGACGGATGAAAGTCAAGGACCATCCGCGGAGATTGTTGTTGTGCCTTATACATATAAATATACAAATTTATATTAAAAAGAAGAGAGACATATTTCCATAATAAACAAAAATAGATGTAAAACATAAATAATAACAAAAACAACGATTACTTTTCACAATTAAATAAAAATGAATCTAACTTTGTGAATTGTCAATTTTTATATTTCTGAGGGACCACGGTGCCTTACAATATTTCAGTAAAACATCCCAGCATTTTCCATAAATATACTATTAAATTTTCTTCTGAATACAACTATTTTTGAAATATTTTAATCTAATTTCCTTGTATACCGGACAGCGCGCAATGAAATATATTATTTTTTCTAATTCTATCATATCATATAAAGTACACAGCTGTGTGGTTAAATCATGATTGTATCTTTTATAATTTAAAATAAGTAAATTCCCTCTTAGCTTAATGATCCAACTAACATTATCTATTGTAAAGTTATCTTTAACATATGCTACATTAGAATCTAAATTATAATTAAGCTTCTTGTATATGACAGTAGACTGCGAGTTTTGAGCTCTACTACTCTACTCCATCTCTACGCTCTATTTATCCATTGAACTTTGTGTTTATTACAGATTTGGTCTCGGAGTATGCTCAATTCACTTTTCCAGTTGGCGATATTGTCATAATTAACATTGACTATTGCACCGTGTTCATTATTGATATTGCATAAGTCTGTATACCAGTAAGCTTTTCTTTTTATAGCCTCCATTGCTAATATCTTCGGATATCTAGTATTAGGCATTTCTAAAACTTTAATCAAATAATTGTGGTGCAGCTGTAAGGTGTACACAAACATCGGGGCTACATCAAAACAATATTTTAGATTCCCTTCAATGTTCTAGCTTTGTATCTATGACTTTTCAGCCTTTCACAGAAAGATGCCAGATACAGAAACAGGTTCCGTTCATTTCAAAAGAAACTGGTTCACGAGGAAAACGATAAAGGTGACGTCAGATGGGTAATCAGACTTTTAGTAAGTAATATTTTAGTAGACAAAGAAACTTACGTCACTACTTTTGGTAAAAGATATATATCTATATTTCTATAAATGCTTTCTACAAATAGGAAGGAAAGGTACTTCAAACTATAGATATGCTATTCGAAATTTCTAATTTTTATCCAGAATACCAATTTTAACTTAAAGTTTTAGAAGCCCGACTAATGAACTATCTGAGCCTAAAATTGAAGGAAAATAATAACAAAAAAAATGAAAAAATTCAGTAAATTGGCTCGATTTTTAGTTAAGATACTCACTTTGGCGTCTGTGGATTCCATTTTACTTAAACTTCCCCGCATTGAAAAATCAGCTTCTGGAGAAATTTCAGTTTCGTCGCAGGTTTCATAAACAATTGGGATATCGAGAACCTGAAATATGTGAATGTGATATATACTTGAATTTATTAAAAGTGGTATTAAATATTTAAAAATTGTGAAAGGAAGTTTAGCAGACTAATTATATATATATATAAATTCTATCGAACAACATATGACAATTAACCACTATAATGTACTGTATCAAGCGAATACATACGATAGTCTCCGACGTCGATTCTTGTTTCTTGAACTTAAATAGTATTACATAACCTGCAGTGCCAGCAACACAAAGTTTCCTAGACTCTGGACATAATGATAACAACTGGACTGCAAACGGATCTTCATCTCCATCTTGTGATCTCGACTGAGGCCGTTCAAATACTTTGCTCGTCTTTACTTTATACAATACTTGAAGGGTACCGCAAGATGCATCCCAGAATTTTATACTGCCATCAGCATGACTGAAATCAGAATCAAATTTCAACTGAATTTTTTACTCTTCATGTTACAAACGAGTAAAAAAATTACTAATTACTAAAGAAAATAATTGCATTAAACAAAAATGGCTTAGGATAAACATGACTATATGAGCATTTTATCTACTGTTTTTGTCCGTCAACTAGTGTATTTCATTCTCTTCGCAAGGTATTATTACTATTTTAAATACATTTTGTCTAAAAGATATATTGGAACTGCCAACAATATAGGGCCGATAAGTGCCTCATCTAGTGTCCTTAAGCAAATGGAATACTTCATCATCGTTTACTAAAATAAAGCAGACTTCACTAATAGCGAAAAGAGAGGAGCAATTAGAAAAGCAAAAATTGCTAAGAAAAAATGATGGTCTCACTAGAGTTATGATGATCAGTGCTTGGAAATCACATCTCTGGAAAGCAAAAAACCTTGTATAGATAACCATCAACATTGAAGCATCAAGTAAGCAGTGTAGGATTAAGTAGGGGGAATGCCGGCTTTGGAATCTATGGAAAAGACTTGTTTTTTAAAAAAACATTCCTCTTGGATGCAGTGTAGATAGCATTACACTTCTTAAAAGGATAGAAGAAAATTTGTTCTCAAGCAGTTCTCCAAACACTTAGGGCTTCCGTTGAATACTTGAAAGTCAAGAAGGTTCATAGGTAATTCGCGTTAGAAACCCGCTTCTTTATATGAGAGAGAAAGATGGAAGGTCGCCTACTTAAACCAGGATTAATACACCAGGTTTGACGCTTGAATAAGCGCAAAACAAGGCAGCTTAATAAAAAAGACTAATTAATAATAATGTATATTAAACAAAAGTAGAGATTTTTAAAAATTCAATTTTAATTTGTTATTTGCATGGCAAACACATCGATGGATATACATTAATCAATTCAAAGCGTTAGTACAAATACTTAGCTTCCAAATATTATATAATTTTGTTCTTATTAATGGAAAGAAATTGTTAGTTGATAGTAAATCGTTTAGATTTTGTAATTTTTAAAACAAAAATTTTATTCATTTTTTACATTTCTATCATTTATATAATCATTTTCGAGGAATTTGGAAATAAACTTCGAAGGATTTTGCTATCACTTTTCTATTTATCTTTATTTTCGGAATTCCATAAGCCAACATCGTTACAATAAATTTGAAAATCTTCAAAATAAATTATTATAATAAATAAATATTTATTAGTTTTCCTTACCCAGTAATAATGATTTCAGAGTAACTACAAGGGGGTGTGGTCCATTCACCACCAGCTAATGGCCATTCTTTATCGCTTAATCCTGACCGTTTTCCGGATCTCGAGCCAACAGAATAGAAAGCCGGTATCAAATCAGAAGGACTGTCAGCTAAATATGTACAACACGTTACAGGACATTCGTGTATATCCATTGGATGTGGGCTTTCAAAACAAGGAAATCCTGGCGTTAACAGATCTATTACAACAAGATCTTTTTGCAGCACTACAACCACAGCATACGGTTCTGGAATTTCTGAAATTAAGAAAGAGTTTTTTTTTTTTTAATAATTATTTATTTGAAATAAGTTTTCATTTAATAAATTTGTAAACTATAACTGAATCATAACACTTACCACTAGCATATGGACTTTCACAAAGCGTTATAAAATCAATAACATTATGTTCCATTTCGAGTACGGTGGTTGCTTTTCCTTGAACTATCGTTATGCTTGGAGATCTGCCTGCTTTATCGTAGGTAAGTCCTCCACAGAAGATTATGAATGTCTCACTGTTTCAGCATAAACAATAAATTGTATAAAATGTAAAATTTAACATAATTATTGAATTTGCAAGTCACCCAATTTCAAATTGAATACTATTCCAAATTATATATATAATAATAATAATAATAATGCAATATATTGTGTGAGTTTTGCGGACGATATTGTATTGATAGGGAAGAGCATATTGGAAATAAAAACTATGTTAGAAGACTTGATTAAAGAGGTAACAAAAGTTGGTTTAGCAATAAATGGCAAGAAAACAAAAATTATGTATTTAAATTTTGACGAAAATACTCAAATACTGAAAATAGGAGAAGAAGAGATAGAAGTACTGATAGTTTTATTTACCTGGGGCAGAAAATCACAAAAGAAGGAGAATGGGGAGAAGTGGCAAGAAGATGCAGCTTAGGATGGTCAGCATTTAATAAATATAAACATCTGTTTCGATCCAAGGTGGAAATAGAGCATAAGGCAAAACTTTTCAAAACATGTGTGCTGCCAATTATTATATATGGTTGGGAAACATGGACCTTAAGTGCAAAAATAATAAAAAAACTGAGAGTGACGGTGAGGTTGATAGCAAGAATAATGATAGGAATAACTAGAAAGGATAAAAAAAAGAAACAGTGGATTACAGAACAGTCACTTCTGGTGGATGTCAGTAAAATAGTGACAGAAAGAAAATGGAACTGAGCAGGACACATAATAAGAACAAAAGATGAGAGGTGGTCCAAAAAAATTATAGAATGGTATCCCACGGAAATGAAAAGGAAACGAGGAAGACCATCCCGCACCTGGGAAGAAGAGTTTAGAAAAGTTTGTGGGGGAGTTACCTGGATGAGAGTAGCTAGAGATAGAAGAGAATGGGAAAGGTTGAAAACCGTGTATGGAAAAGGTTGAAGACAGTGTAGCTATATCAGGACTAATTCAAGATATTAAAACAAATGAGTGTAAAGTAAATAGGTGATAATAAAATAAATGAGTGTAAAGAAATAATAAGTGAAATAAGCAAAAGTTATAAAAAATAATAAAAAAAATTCAACATATAAGAAATTTAAATGTATACATGAAATTTAATTCTAAATATGATTTGAGTACAAATAAGAGCAAAAATTAGTTTAATTAAAACAAAACTTAAAAATATAGGTAATAACAGAAAAGAAAAAAATATTTAATTTTGTAAAAAGGGACTTAACTTTATAATTTCTATTTTTTTTACATTATTGTCCTTTTTAACACATTAAGTAGATTATTAACAGCACTCTAACCTTTAAAGGTGCCACGGCTTGAAGCCGATTTATTTATATATTATAATTGTGTAAAAAAAAAAAAAAATGTACAATTTGTAAATTAAAACAATAAATGGCTATTATTATTATTGTTGTTGTGTGAAAATGCTAATCTGGGGAAAGATAAATCCTAAATTTCGAAAGTTTGATTGAGAGGGAACAGTAGTTACCTTGTACACTCAAAGTCTCGGGTGTTATGTACAGTCAGCGATGGGAGTTATAGTAGTGCGGAGGAGTGAGGGGTGTACGCTGAGTGAATAGAAGATAGTAAATTACACTTGCATTATGGGGAAATTACAGGGAAAAGTAAAAATAAATGTTAAATTTCCATGCTCTTAAATGTTTAACTGAAATAAATGCAGGGGATCCCGGGTTCGAATCCAGCGTACTATACTTAGATTTTCTCTTCCTGGGAGCCTCTACAGCTCACTGTCCGGTGATGGACAGTATTGTCTGCAACGAAAGAACTCTGTCCGGAGGCCGGCAGTGCACTGAGAAGGCTCCGGGTGCAAATGACCATAGACGCACTTATAAAAAAAAAAAGTTCAATAATCGTGCTAAGAAAAGTAATAATTATATTCAATTCAAACTTTAAACAAAACTTTAATTAATACTTCATAAAGGAAGGGTCTAAGAAGCATAGCCCGCAGCTGGCGTTGTAATTGGTTTTTAATATATACATTACATTTTTTAACATACTCTCTCATAATGTTTTTTTTTTTCTTCAATTCACTTTACATATGCAATGAAATTACAGTAGAAAACTTGGAAAACTCACTTGCTCTCTAAAGTATCATACATATTTGATTATTTAATCAGAAATCAAATTGTCACTGACCATGGGTGTTAAAGATGGCAAGTAGGTAGAAGCACTGTCTGTTTAGAAGATTGGAATTCGGGTAACCGGAAAAATTGCTCTATCTACTATTCTATGATGGATTTAATGAATTGATTAGTTTGGCACAACAATATTTTTTTTTAAAGATTTAAAACTGGAAAATTTAGATTCAACTTAAATTGTGAAAATTATTGATACATATATGCCTCCGATTGAACAACAATCATGATAACCATTACTTTCTCTTACTCCTGGTTAAGATGAACTGTTGCGATCGTGCCAGATTTTAAAAACTGAGTTTTCACCGGAATCGCTTGTTTTGGGATCCCTCGAATACGAAAAAAATGTTTTCAGCGAATGGCCAGTATGTGTGAATGTTTTAACAGAAATTTTCAAAAAACGAATAGTCACAAGAACTCGAAACTTGTTATTCCGATTAGGCGCTACCATCGCATCAGATGCGAGATTTCAGGCAAAATCCATCAACCGTAAAGTGTGATTTTACTGAATGGGTTTTTTTTTTTAGTGCTTCGTGATTTTCTCAAAAACCGCTCCAACGATTTTGTTTAAACTTCGTACACAATTTACACATATAATTATCTATCAGTTTTATTTGAAAGATTTCCCCAAAATTTATTTTTTGGAGGTTCTGGAGGGGCAGTAGCGTTATTCTTTCTTCTTCTAATGTACTACTTCAATATAATATATGATTTTACCACCAATATAATATTAATATACATTAGGAGCATTGATAGAATTCCAAATTTGAAAAAAAAAATCGGTTAATCAGTAGTCGATTTTACAGAATAGGTTTTTGAGTTTATTGGAATTATCTCGAAACGATTACAAATATTTTCTTTAAACTTTGGAATGCTTGCTTCATAAATTGAAACGTGTTACTTTTATTGAAACATTTTTTGTTTGAAAAAATTGACTTTATAGTGGTATTGGAGGTCTGCCAGTTAGTTTACATTTAAATTTGCATAAACTTAAACTAATTTCTTGGTTATGACATAGACCGCTCCACATAAGGCCGCTCTGGTATACAATTAAAATCCTCATCACCATTTATATGGTCAGCCCATTTAAAGATTGTAACGTTGTAATTTTAATGAAAACTTCTTGATTAAATTTTATTAATTAGAGTAAGAGAAAGTTGTGTGAGTGTTATACCAGATATTTTGTTGTTGTTGAAGATTTCAAATTGTACTCCATAGGGCATTTAATCAAAATCAAGTGGAGCTGCGTCTTCATTTCACATTTCGTCTTTATTCTTATGAATTGTGTTAATTGAATTTATCTGTACAGGTATTTCTGGTTTTAGAATTGATGGTTTCTTCTTCTTCTTCTTTCAGTGGCGCAGCAACCCATGTTTTACGTATTTGCTTTCTCTATCACGTTTTCGCCCATATATATAATTTTTTGCAACCACCATCCAATAACAGATGCGCAATAAGTCTTTCGCATTCAGCAGTTTATAAAGGATATCCTCCTTGTCCATTCTTGCTATGGGGTATGGCATCTTAACTTATTTAATTGACAATGTTGAATGTTGAGCTCATTGGTTAAAGCAGGGATAGTCAACATTTTATGCATAAATTTTTTTCATTTTTTAGTTAAGTTACGCCGTACATACTTATACCCTTTTTTCCATAATATGCTAATATGGATATATTTAACAGTTATGCATAAAAATACGGTTATATAGACACTTTTAGCAGTTTTAAATTAAAGGATTTCATATAAAGACAAGATAAACATTAAATTCTTTAATAAAACTTACGAAATTGCTTTGCTTTTGCTATGTTCAAATGTTAGCAATCAAATAACTTACTGAAAATTTCAAAAAGTTTGTTTCAAATTTGAATCAGTCAGTTGCGACCGTAGTTCGTTCTTAATCATTTTTATGGATGAAAATATTTGTTCGCATCTACATGTTGTTCCATAATGACACATAATAACACTTTGAGAATTTTGTATGTTATTTAGAAATCATCAAGAGTTTTTGTTCACTAAGTGAAAACGAATTTATGAATGCAAGTATGCAGTCTTTTTTTTTCCGGCAAAATCGCTTAAACGACTGTTAAACAACACTTGCAATCATTTAATTTCAGTATATTCTGTAAAGTTGCCATTATCATCAACAGATTCACTGTGTTCTTCTAAATGCAATAATTGACTTAAATCCCCATTTTCAAACTGGAAGATGAACAGTTTTAATTTCATTTTGAATGCACTGGATGTCATTTACTAAGCTAGGATGTGGCCGGTAACATCAACAAAACATGCTGCTAAAATTTCTTATCACATAATATGAAATTTCCTCATGCATTTCCTTATCGTTCTCTTAAAACTCTGCCTTTCAGTTTCCAATATCTACTGAGAACTTGTCCTCTAGATAGCCAGCGTACTTCACCATGAAGAATGTGATCACCATATTCCATGTCTAACAGTTCACAATATTCTCTGAATTCTTTTCTGTTTCTGCTTCCCTCTTGATCTAATTTTAATCAGACACTTTGCAACAGGTATCCATGACATGCTTCAAATTTAGAGTTTTTCCAAACAGAAACTCTTCATGTATAATACAGTGACACTTTGGTTAGAGGACGACTTAAAAATTTTCAAATAAAGTTACAGTCCTAGAAACTATACCTACCATTGACAGTGCTCCATCTGTGCAACTGATGAGTTTACTAGAATCCAGTGTTAATTTTCTAGACATGACTTTACTTTGTCAAAGTAAATATCTGACAGTCAGGTTTATCCATGAAGTGACTCTCGACCGATAAGTTCTGATTTTTCTCTGAGCTTATTTAATTAATCTCTGGGTTAGAGTATGTAAGCTGCCTTTTGGTTCTACCTAATTGTGTTCACAATCTAATTGGTCGTTTTTTATTTTTATGGATGAGAATGCAATAACTTCGTACTATTGTCAGGATAACTTTTATTTTTCAACGTAGGAGATAACAAAGTCCACTAAGGTTTTCATAAGCTCTTCTCCTATTCTTAAAAAGATCTGCTGGAATTCTAGCCCAGTACCTGATTGTTTGTTAGCTTGAGAATGGCTTCCAAAGTTTCTTTTTCTTGAGGTAGTTAACATTCCCAGTTCCTATTAGGTTAGGATAAGCTAAACTAACCTTATGGATCACTTGGATTAAGCAACTGATCAAAATGTTTTTTCTATCAAGAATATCTAGTTTATTTGAGAGGAGGGTGCTTGACTCATTCATTTAAACATACAGTTAGTGTATGTTTAAAGGACCGAAGGTCCCTTCTAGTCGTGTCAAATTCTGGCAAAGGAAACGTTTGAAGTGCAAAATGAAGGAATAACTACAAGGGGGTCTCTCGAAACCTAGATTGTGCCAGAGAACTTTTGTTTACAATATAAGAATGATCTGAGCTGTACCAAAGGAAGCCATTTCAAACTCTTTAAAAGATCTAGGCCTACTGCATCTGGAAGGTGGATAGCATGCTGGGTAAATAAGTCAATAATAGTGTTGAATTATCCACCTTTAAGTAATTGTTCACATTTCTGTGGATTATAATTTTTAATAAATTATTATGTTTATTATTTTAAAACGATAAATACCCGCTTCTAGCAGCTTTCCATTCCACTTTTTGGATAGGTTTACAGTTGTCCGGTTTACCATCCTTGTTTCTGGCTATAAATTCAAATTAAGTATTACAAACAAAATACTGCATTTCTACTTTTATCAAGAGTGCAATAAAAATAACTTAAAAGTGTTCTAGTATAATGTAAACACTTACAATGTGGTTGTTGAGTTGCAACACATTTACCAGGTTGTCTAATATTCCAAGTTTGAAGGGTGCCATCTGTATGCGAAGTCATAAATTGTTTACCATCGTAGAACCAACATACTGATTTCAATGGTTCTGTAGATTGCCATCGCATTTCTGCTGTTTTAAGTTTCAGGTCCCATAATACCAATTGTCCACTTTCAAAACCTATTAATAACTGTAAAAATAAAAAAACATGGAATAAATCAATTGAATTTGTAGCAGTAGTAATTAATTTAAAACAATTAGTGTACAATAAATTTAACAGTGTGATAAATGTTATTTCAATGAAATAAAGAATTTTTTTTTACGAAGAAATTGTAAACAATTTGAGAAGAACTTCCGAATAATTTAACTAAGAGCTTGAACTGTTAAAAAGGTGGGAAAAGGCTAGGTCAGATCTTATGTATAAGCCATATTTCAATATCTTGATAATAAACTTTGGGTGAAATTTGGAGAATTGTGCAATAGGTCAGGCTCTGTGCATAGGGCAGCTGATTGCCTCAATAGGGCAATACTTCTTTGGATCAAATGATTATAAGATTTTTTTTACGCTGGTATTTGTATTGCTGGACAAATTGAGTAAATAACTGGGTAATAACAAATAAAATTACGTTAAAATGATATTATGATTTACATTTAAAGTGATGTAATCTATAAAAATCAATACAATATTTGTCGCACGTTGTTTTGGAAAAACAGAGCATATTTACTTCTTTCGTTTCTTATTCGAATTTGCTATCAATTATGTTTAGAAATTCAGGTAATGGCCTGTGGTGCAACTTCATTTTTGTTAGTTCCAAGTTTAAGGGCCCATTGTTTTATCATATATACTTTTTTAAAGAGGCTAAGTTTCTATTTTTGTTTAATTTAAAATTTAAATATTTAAACCTATTTGAACAGAATTAACACTTCCCTGCTTGAATGCCTCTATAGGCCCATATAGCTAACCTAAAGAACTATAACAAGAACTAGAGTTTACACCTGTCTAATCAATCTAAGATTCACAACAGTCTGAACAAATTGCCCTACTATCTGGACCCTCAATTGATATTTTAGACTGTCGAGAACCAACTGAGATCATGCTATAATGATGAATGCTATGTGCTCAACAGCAGTCTCCGGACCAAAGAAAGGCAGAAAGGCGCCTAATTTGGCTCAGGACAATGAAGAGAAGAGAGGCAGCTAATTTGGCAACCAATCCACCTTCTCATTCTCCGAGATTCACATATGAGCTGGTTACATACTAGAACAACATCCTTTGAAGAGGATAGCTCTTCCAGTCTTTTAGTACTTATTTACAGGTGAAACCCAAGAACTCAGTGCCCTGTCTGCTGCCGGACGACTATCCGAGCAAATACGTCCCCTTTCAAATTTGTTATATACATATCCGCTTATCCAAGAAACAAGAGAATAACATAAAACTCAGCGATCTGAATCAGAGATCTGAACAATTTCACATTTGTAAAACCGGCTCTATTTTCGGGAATAATTTTATTTTAATGAGTACGAGATATCTGAAATTTGACACACTTTTGAATTCAAGGCCATTCAAGGAAATGCTCAGAGTATTATCTTTTGCTAACAGCTGTTGATATATTCGTTCAAAACAAGGCCCACCTTTATTTCCGTTGACGAATATAATTTGGAGGACCTCTTCCAAAGTTGGCAGTGCTCTGGCAAGTATATCAATGTCATCTGCATCCACTTTTTATAAGTATGTTTATGACAGCTCTCATATTTATGCTATAAAATGTTTTGCTTATTGAAGTAAAAATCTATATTATCCTTATAATATTTCTCCTTAATGGAAGAATAACAAACGTTTGGTAATTTGTGCTCCTTCCATTTCGTAAACTCACATATAATTTTTTAAAATTTCTTCTCAAATATGCTGTGACTTCTCTAGATTATATTGGACAGTAATTTTGTAGGGAACTCCAAACAGGGTGTTCCTATAATTAGTGTTTTCTTCATCACCCTTCTTAAAGAGAAGACATAGCAACATTTTTCTTCATTCCCCGAGACATTTCTTCATTAAATCATATATTATATGTTAATTATAGGCGATACATGTATATAACTTTCATTTTAGCCTACCATTTTTTACTGATTCCAGTCAATCTATCTTAATCTGGAGTTTGGCTGTTTTTTTATTTTTTTTTAAAGAAAATTAACTGTTTTTATTTCATATTTGCATAGCAAATCCTAATTAATTTAATTAGTTTAAAATAGCCAATTTCGATTTTACTGAAAATCACATGATCAATGTAAAAGGTTGCAAAAACTGGAAAGTCCAAATAGAACGAATGAGTGAATGAAGTAAATAAATCAATAAAGTAAGAACGAAACTATTATCAAGACGAGATTGCCTATCACTGACAACTTGTTGCTATGACAAATTTATTTTTTATTTATTTATTTATCTATCTACATTATTTACACCCATTCGGTACAGTTATTGCATATAACAGATGAGAGTATGGTTTTATTTATAATATTATTTACATACAATTTGTCTTACAATTAATTAAAAAAAAAACCTTCCAATATAATGATAATAATGGGAAATTATAACAAAATAACATTGTTTGTTTACCTTGCTACTGTCCAACGGGTTGTCACTGAGATGTACAACAGGGCCAGGATGTGTTTTCCGTGATCTGCAAATATTATGTAAATGTCATTATGTTAAAGAAAAGAATTTATTAAATGCAATTTTCAAAAAAAGTTAATTTTTTTTAGCAAAATATCTGTAATATTAGTAATTTTAGCTTGATTCAATTTTATTGTATCACTTTAATATAATAAAGTACTAGTAATAACCACTCTAATTTGTCCAATACTTTTAAGGTTATTTTCACATATTGCTATCCATAAAAATCTGTAATTCTGTAGTAGTTTTGAAAGCTTTTTCTCATCCATTTTATGGTATATGTCCAAACCAATCAAAGATAACCATTTATCTTAAATGTAGTACATTACAAAAACTTTGACAAATGGCAGTTTTGTTATAGTTCTTTTACTAAGACTTGTGAATTTGGTTTCTTTATCACAATGCAACATATAAAAAAAAGTGGCTTAAACATTCACACAACTATTTCTTATTGTAATTCTCAAATTGCTGTTGACAATTTGCTTTAAACTCGGCTTTTTTTACTAGCAAAGTTCATTGTTCTTAATATTAATTGATTTAGAATTAAATGACTCTTAGAGAAAGAGAGATTAAAACATTTCAAATTAAAAAATCGACTCTTAAAAATCATAACATCAAATCAGTATTTTTTAAATTTAATAAATTCTTAACGTCAGCCCTTGTAATATTCTTAAAGGAATATTATGTTTGTATAACGGGCATTATCGCGTTTTGTTTTTTATTTTTTATTTATGCTACTCTTTTTTATATACTAATTTTTATTTAAAAAAAAATTATTTAAAGTATGAGAGCTATAGTGCTGTTTCGTTTCTATTCTACCTAAACATATTTCATTTACACTTTATATAATCTGGTGACAGGCTTTTCAAAGAGGCACGGTAGATTAAAAAAAATACCTTTATGTAGACTGTCAGAAAGAGGAGGAAACAGTCTCGCACCTTTTGTTCGATTGTGTTGCAAAACGCTAGACTGCGCTATGAAATCTTTGGCACATTGAGAGCAGAAGAGACAATAGCGCAAAAACAGCTGGTTGGGAAAACTCTCAACCTCATGAAGTAGGGAAGTTTCTCATACTAGATCTACAGGGGTAGACACAATAAGCCTGTACTGGCTGCAATGCTTAGGTTCGTTAATCTAATCTGTACATTATATAAATACTTTCTTTTTTTTTTAAGTTTCTCTTATAAGGGCAAGTATTGCAGTAATGTCGAAATTGAGTTTTCACTGGAAATTTGAGGTCTTCTGAGTTGGAAAAAGTGTTTTTTAACTTTTGGTCTGGGTTTTGTACGTGTGTGAGTATGGGATCAGTATAAGTTATACAGACGCGAATGCCAAACTTGATATTCGTTTAGTTGCTACTAGGGGACGTGACGATAAAACAAAATCGGTTAACCGGTAAAGCGACTTTTTATTCTATTCTAGATCATAGCGCCTCCGAAAGGAATTAGTTGCACCAAGGCCTATTGTATCAGCTCTGTCCCAAGTGCTCGAGCTCTCTTGTCATCTGTCTACAGATGGAACAAAAGTGATAGGAAGAAGATTAAAAGGTAGAGAGTTATAATTAACGCCTCCAAACCACGGTCGAAGATTAAAAGACACTTGCAGAGAAGGAGGCGAGGTGCACAGTTTTCGCTTTCTTTTGGGAAATGGTTGTGAAGTCTCCAACCAAGGTACAGATGATGCTCCCAAGGAATTCAAGAAATGAACCCCCTGGTCCATCACAGGAAACTAGCTTGGGATTAGGAACTAGCTTGAGGTTCACCCCACGTGGAGACAGATCAGAATTGATGTGTCAACAGATATCCTAGATTCCGAATTCGGCATAAGAAGTGCAATGCCAAACTTGAAAAATAGTCCAAATTCTCATAAAAAGGATCGCGTAACTGTTCATTTTGTTGTGGTCGTTAGTTCCGCAGAGCTGGACAGCATCAGAGACATTTTCCGCGGTAAAAATGAAGCAGGCTACCATGGAAAATGTCTCTGATGTTCATTTTGTACTGTTTTTGTAAGGAGGCCAACCCATCCATCAGATCTCCTCCTCCTTAGCTTTTCCTATCCCTCCACCTCAAAAAAGGTTCAGTTTGCTTGAGCATAATGAGGCCTTCAAGAGCCAACATGAAGTGCCTCATTCCCATCACACCGCCTCTAGAGAGGATGCTTTTACCTTATGAGCCATTTTTCCAAAGGCCTTAAAAGCAGTTCAAGTCAGTGGTACAGGGGTAAAATGCGACTTTAGTAAAACTGATTTTTTTTCAGTTTTCTACAATTTTTTGTATACGGTTCCATCGATTTTCTTTAATCTTAGTTTATCAACTAATCATTGAAAGAGCTATAGCTTTTATATGAAACATTTTTCCAAATTTCCCACTAAAGTGCTATTTCAATATATTAATCGATTCTAAAAAATTTAATGAATTGAATGTTAAAATTCCGAGTTTAAGTAAATCCGGTTTACCGGAAGTACGACTTTATTTGCTTAATTATATTTCAGGTGCACATTTTCAGTTATATGTGAAATTTGTTATTGGTTATTGTAGGTATAAACAAATAAATCAATCACAATAATGTTTTAACAATAATAACTGGATACTTGTAGATACAGTAATTTCCTTCGTTTTGATGCTCTTGTTTGGAGGGGGTGAACGGATTAAAAGTATTTAAAGGAAAAACAATACTAAAATGGATAGTAGAAGTTCAAAGAGAATGTTGCCACAGTTTGTGATAACTAGGCAGATTGCAATCTTAACTGTTAATGGAAACAGTTGTTTTAAACTCCCTATCTAGTTTTCTTTCTTAATGGAACATTTTTTCCATCTGCTGATTCAGCCAAGATTTTCAATGTGTTTCCCATAGTTTTCCAAATATTCGAGCATTGATCTTCATTATGGTATAACTATAATATCCCTTAGTTAACAATAAAAGAAAATTTTAAATACAATTTTTTATAGATTGTTAACAATATAATATTAATATAGTGGCAGATGGTGACACTATAGTGACAGTTTGGGAATCTAGTATAGGTGAGCTAATTGTTAATCTAAACCGATAAGAAAGATCTAATGCGGAGTTAAAGGCAAGGCAAGATGTGTCTCATGGATTATACCCCTTGTTAGATTATAATAGTTTTAGTTATAATAGATTCTTGGTCATTAAATGAGGCTAAACTAATACTGAAAGCTCGGTGTGAGTTGTTAAATTTAAATTATAGAACATTTAGGCCTGAAGTATGTCAACTTTGTTCTCTCTGTAAACTGCAGAGAAATAGAAAATGTAAAGCATTTTATTGAACCCATACAGATATAGATATTTTAATAAATATTCTTTATCGGAAAATGAGTTGGTAAATCTTCTGAACGGCCAAAACTGGACTGCTTTAGCCAGATTTTTGAAAGAGGCATTATATTATAGATATATATTAGTTAGAGAGTTTAATTATAATTAACATTAATTAAAAAAATTGAATTTTTGTCTTTAATAATTACTTTTCTTGTTGTTTTTTCATTATTTTGATTACTACATTTATATATTATTATAATGTATAAAAAAAACTACTAAGGGATTCTTAAAATGTAAGCTCTCATATTTGCAACTCTGCTGACGGATAATATCCAAAGCAATAATAATGTTAAATTATTGTATATAAACCTATGTAAAAAATATTCTTATTCAATAAACGTTAGTATTATTATTATATAGATTGTTAATTGAACATTGCAGCAAATGTTATCGTAGTAAAATATACAGCATAAAAAGTAGTATTTTATATGACTTCATTTTTTTGGAAAACCAATTACCTTCATGAAATTTCTTAAATAAATAAGAAAAAGGGATTTCCAATTTTGTGAAATGAATTTCCTAGCATTTTCACTCTTATTATTTATTGACATTCACCAAAGTTATTGGGATTTATTATGTATAAATTAAATTATCCATAAAATATGAAAGTCAATTAATTTAATTTTGTTTTAAAATAAAAGTATTAATATTATATAATTATTATTACTTTCCGTTGTTTCTAGTTATTGCAATCGTAACGAATTTTAAAAATTAAGTTTTCTTCAGAAATATATGTACCGAGGCCCCCCCAAAAAATATACAAAAAGTATGTGCATGCGTGTGTGAACAAAATTACGTATCTCAAAATCTAAAAATCACACAAACTGATTTTAGGTACCTTCACGCATATGACGACAATAAGATTTTGGTCAAAAATCTATTAACCGGAAGTGCACTTCCGAACGGTTCTGAATGTCTCCCCCTCTCCGCGACTTTTTAACTATTTTCTCAAAATTGGCTACAATGATTTTTCTTTAAACTTCGTAAATTAGTATAAAAATCTCTCAAAAAAATCAAGTTTACAAGAATAAAAAGGATAGGTGACCTTTAAGTATTTAGTTGGCTTACGAAGTTTAAAGAAAATCGTTGGAGCCAATTTTGAGAAAATATCGAGAAGTCGAAAAAAAAAAAAACCGTTCAGTAAAGGATTTTGACAAAGTTTCAGATGCGGTAGTGATATCTATTATTATCAGAGACATTTTCCATGATAGCCTGCTTCATTTTTGTGATCATACCACACTATCCAAATCCTCACTGGGCCCCCATATAGCTACCCCAAGAATAACAACAACAAACCGGGTCTAGAACAAATATCCAGACCCGGATCTAATCCATCTAAGATTCACCGCAGTTCGAACAAATCGGACAATAATCTTCCCCTCGGACAAATGGGAAATAGCCTAAGTTCTTCCACAGACATCCTACTCCGATCAAAGGTCCTGAACCTAATCTTCTCACAACCTAGACAATCTGTCATAAGGGTGGAAGAGTGTTTCCTCCTCTGTCTCACAGACTCAACCAAATGGATCCGGCATGAGCTCTATTACGTAGAGATGTCTCCTTAAACCACAATGTCTAGTAAGGGATCCAACCAGATGCCTGAGAGAGCTCCATGAAAATCACAGCAACGTCTCCCTACTAGCCCTGGTCAGGACCCCCCGATGGGCATTTTGAACTGCCGACAACCAACTGAGCTCATCCATAAGGATGAATGCTGTGAAGCTGTCTATGATTGGAAGCCTGACAGACATGTGCCAGAAGACACGCCAAGGGACCAATGAAAGGGAGAGAGACGCCTAATTTGGCAAACTTATCCAACTGCTCATTCCCAAAAATTCCCACATGACCTTCCCTGAGAGTAGAAGCACATCCTTCAGAGAAGAAAGCTCTTCCAGTCTTCTGGTGGTGATATCCTGAACGGAATGAACTTTCGTTTTCTAATGCTTTATTTATATATAGGCAACAGTGGACAAGAAAGGGAAAATTTAGCCTCGCCCAGCACCTACAGCCGAGATGGCGGAGGAGAAGGGACCACGCTCCTTTTCTTCCAAGGTTCATTGCTCCATTAGTTTCTAGGTGAAACCACCCTGAAGAAGCTCATTGCAATATGGGCGAAACGTTGGTTTTTTTTCAAACCATTGACACGGTCTCAATTCGGAAACTCAAGTGTTTTTCAAGTGGCAGCGGAAACCTAAAAGAATTATAGGAGTTCTGAACTGTTGTTACTTACTTACTTACTTATTCTAGTCCTCTTATCTACCCGAAGGTGTAGAGGGTAGTTTGCAAAATTTCCGCCACTCTTCTCTGTTTTTCGACAAAGTCTTAGCCTTAGTCCAGCTGGTTCCTTTGGCACCTAATATCTTTTTTATATTATCCTCCCACGTGGTTCTTCTTCTTCCTCTCGGTCTTTTTCCCGTGGGTCTTGCCTCGAGTGCTCTCCTCGGTATCCTGTTTTCCAGCATTCGGTTTACGTGTCCGAACCATCTTAATTGACCTCTGTTCACGATTTGTGTAAGGGGTTCAATTTTGAGACTGTTTCGTATCGCAATATTCCGAATTCTGTCTCTCCTGGTTTTACCCTCGACTTTCCTAAGATACCGCATTTCAGTTGCCTGAATGCGGCTCTTTTCGCTTTCTTTGAGGGCCCAAGGTTCGCTTCCATAAGTGAGTATAGGAACATATATTGACTTATAAACCGCCAATTTGGTCTCTTTAGAGATTTCGTTTTTTCCTAAAAAGCTTCTATTTAGGGCGTAATAAATCTTACCAGCGGCATTTAACCTTTGGTTTAATTCCTCTCTTAGCTTGCCCGCGGCATTAATCTTTACCCCGAGGTATTTAAAGGAGGATACCTGTTCGATTTGGTGACCCTTTACCATGATGCTGACTTCTATGTTTGCTGATCTGGATAAAACCACACTCTTGGTTTTATCTAAGCTTATTGCCATATTTCTTTTCTCAAGTTCCCGCGTCCAGATTTCTACATTTTCTTGAAGTTTATCTCTACTGTCCGCGATGAGAACTAAATCATCGGCAAACGCGAAGTGTGAGGAGCATACTGGCTGAAGCTTCCAGTACCCAAAGTGCGTAGTACTGGTATGGTCCTTGCAGCATTTCATTACATCATCCATTACAGCAGTGGGCTCAAAATGTCGCCTTGTCTGACACCCATCTTAGTACAGAATTCTGAGGAGCATACATTAGATGTTCTTACGTAGTTTCTGCACGATTTATAAAAACTCTTGATTCTACAGATTAGTGCTTTGCTCACATTTCTATTGTAAAGGGCATTCCACAGTTCTTTCCAAGGTACCCTGTCAAAAAATTTTGAACCGTTGTTGAGAACCGTAAATGTGCTATGGATTAGAGCAGAGCAGAAACCTGTGATGTCCAAATTAAAGTCCGAAAAAAGGGATGATTACTGTTGTGGTCCGCTATTAGAACCCACTGTGACTCAGCATCCAGGACAATTCAAGATCGTTCTATCAATAATTCTCAGATCGATCTATAAATTGTTGCAATCGTCAGATTTTTGTAAAAAATATTATGTTAAGTAATTAAAGTACGTGAATGTGCATGCACACGTGTGCGTGCGTGTGTGTGAACAACTTTTCACAAATACGAAATGTTGCAAAAATTCAACACTGTTTTTAACAAAATTGATTTTTCATGAATTTGGTGCTTTTATTTTATTTATTCTCTTATAAAGAGAATACTTCATTGATATCACTTTGATTCATGTAAATGTGTAGAATATGTAAGCATTAGCTAGCCTTTTAATAAGCTAAACTTTATAATTGGATAAAGTTAGCTTGAATATGGACCAGTAGAGTCTAATAAAAAAATCATAGAAGTGAAAAATCAAACATGGAATACAGAACGCCCCCCCCCCCCTTTAGCTTAAAACAAAAGAGGATTATTTTATTTAACAGAGTTGACCACTTCAAATCCCCCAGGATTACCTTTATAAAAGATACAACCCACGAGTTAATTCAAAATTATTGACTGTAAAAAAAAAAACATACTTTGTTCTATTTCAGGGTGATTAACTCTAGAATCCTAGGATTCACTACAAAACCCAAAATTAACAATAAACCTTTAATAACAAAGATAACTCGCAATTATTTGCATATGAACTTCATTTGCAAATAATTAATAGGATATACATAAAACGTTATTGTGATATAGCACAGAAGAAGTATTAAAATGACTGTAGTAAATCCTATGCAAACTAAAGGATTTCATTTGGGTGTGGAAAAGAATGGGGAAAAATAAAGTGCGCTATATTATGAAAAAAAAAACAAAATGCACATTTATTGTAAGCGTTTTAAAAAATAATATGGGCAAATAAAAAATAAATTTTAGCATTAAAAAAAAAATTGTAAAAAATTCAACAATTAATAATAATAATTCGACTTTTTTTTTAAGGACACCATATATTTCCCCTCTCTTATGGAAATGTAGTAGAAATAGTCAACAAATATTATAAATATCTGAGAGTAACGTTGACTCCTAAACTTTCATTTAAAGTACATTTAGAAGAAAAAGTATCGGCGGCAAAATTTGGTATTGTAGTGGAAGAAAGAAATCAAAAGAATATAATAGTTGTAGTGGAAGAAAGAAATGAAAGAAAAGAATATTTTATAGTTTCAAAAATAGAATTTTGTTAATATTTTAAATTTATCTTAGTGCAGTGAAAATAGCCAGTTGGTACTATAATTTAAGGTCACTGTTGCTAAAGAGACAAAAGCACAGGAAACCGTTAGGAAAATAACAATGCCACTTGTCCAACTGTTTTGTAAGAGAAAATCCCCCTTTAGAGAGGGCATTCCTTCAAGACAGTCTGCATTCTGCTTTCAAAGCCAGGACACTTGCTTCAGGAATCATTCTCTTAAACTCAGTGCAAGTGATAGTGATTTGCCTATATTCTAGATAAACATCTGATTTATTAAGATATAGTTGTGATATTGTAAAGTACTTAAATTTACTTAGAGAATAATATATTTAGTTTAAAAACAGTGGTGCTCTCTTAATTATTCTTTTTACTTCTCTCTTAAACATATATACTTACAAGCCCTTATACAAAACCGCTCAAGCTACTACAAACTACAACACATCACACCAAATATATCATTTGAGTATCAATAAAATTATAAAAAATAAATTTATTCCAATATCTGCACAATTCGAAATTTTTAACTCAGTATTCAGAGCAATTATTTGTTATGCTTCACAAGTATGGGGCTTTTAGGAGAGTAGAAGCTATTGAAAAATTGTTGACATTTTTTATAAAAAAAAAAAATTATTCTCCCACCCGATGAATACACCCAATTTTATTTATAGTTTACTTAGAGACGGGTGTGTGGCCAATATTTATATATACCCTTCAATTACACTTTATATTTAGAAAGTTTTGTTGCTTCGGATAGCCGACTTCTCAAAATATTAGCTCAGGAAATGATCGCAAAAGAATTATTTTGGTATAGAGAGCTCAAAGATCCTTGGGCATAAAATTTAATTGGGAATTTCAGGGTTATTTTAAGGAAGGGAACAAAATTAGTTTGGACAAGTTGTGTGTGGTATAAAGGAAGAATTTAAAAATAGCATGATGGTAAGGGCCCCAGAATTCCACCTTTCATCCCTTGTGTAGGGAACTAAGATTGGACTTTAGCGATAGTCACTATATACTCGTATCAGGACCATAACAATAATGAAGTTACGAGGGGAATTACCATATTAAAACTGTAATGTGAGTCGTAGGGCTTGGGAATGTGGCGTCACCATCGCCCACCCTTCGGGGTGCAATCAGCCTCTGGCTCTCCAGGTTGGGGAATCCCTCACCCTACCTAATCCAATCCTGATCCTTTCCCCTTGCAGGGTTGCCTGTAAGTTACGTGGGTTACTGAAACCCCTGTGCTTGAGGCAATGGACAGGAGTCAGTAGACGGAATCTGTAGATCCATCGGGCGTGCATCAGTCACGCTAGCTCGTTAGAGTTGAAATACTGAACTACGGGCGTAAGCACCAGTTTCCAAGCCAATTGCTTGCAATTGAGGTTGGATTCGTAGTGGACGTGTTTTAATCAATAACTCCAATGACCGAAATCATGAGTTGAGCGGGAGGAGACTCGCAATATAAATTAAAACCCGGTGCCAGCTCGTAGCTGGAAGCGCATTTGCTGGGTGTGTGCGATTTACCACAGCCTTCTAGGGAGAGCCTTCTCTAGCTTTTGGGAGTGGAGTGTGACCACTTTGCGCGCTGGTTAAGCGCATTTCAATCTGCCCTTAAATGGGTCAAGCGGGGTGTGCCTAGGCACTTCTGCCATGGAGAGGTATTGCACTAACAGTCTCTCCATGGTGGTGACATCCCTCTCTTGTTGAACGATCCCGTTGCTTGATATTCAAGAGTAGATACTGTCTATAAACTACCCCCCCAGTACTGAGAGGAAAGGGGTTATCCAGGGAAGCATGTAATGTGGGTCGGTCCGTTGAGGCACATCAATGTTCCTTGTGCAATAGGAAGGAATTGGAAGACACAAATCACTATGTAATATTAAAAGATTCTATGGCAATATTAAAAGATATTAGCCGGAGAATTTTGGGAAGGGATGTGCTCTCACGGACTGAACTAATAATGTTACTTAATGGACAAAACTGGGAAAACTTATACCACTATCACCTGTCTGCTTTAAAATATAGACAATTTTCGGTTGAAGAATTTAATTTTTAGATATTAATCTCTTTTTTCAAATGTATATATTGCAACTCTGCAAATGAACCAAGGTTCATGCATTGTGTTGATTGTATATAAAAAAAAAAAAATGGAAAAATGTAATTTAATGTAGTATTTGTCTTAATAAACACATTATTGTTATTATTATTATTATAATTTTTTTTTTTAATTTAAGGCGCGTCAACATCTATGGTCGTTGGCGCCCGGAGCCTTCTCAGTGCACTGCCGGCCTCTGGACAGTGTTCTCTCGTTACAGACAACACTGTCCATCACCGGACAGCGAGCTGCAGAGGCTCCTAGGAAGAAAAAATCTAAGGGTAGCACATTTGGTACACAAACTGTTAATGTAAAAATCACTTTTGTTTAAAACGTTTCTTTCCGACAAATTTATTTCATGAAGTATGGGGGGGGAGGATGTTATGGTTTCCTTTAAAAAAGTCATTTTTATTACTTTTAGATTATTCTCCCATTGATATAAAATTGAAGATAAAAAATTTACTGAATGATGCAATTTCCAGTTCAATAGAGAGAATTTGTGCGATCACCCATAAAATATGCATAAACAACAACAAAATATATTAGCATGGCTTTATCAAGGGGAATCATTAATTCAACAGTGTCAACCCAAAATACTCTGTATCAAGTTTAGAATCATATTTTGACCAAGTCCGTTTACGAAAAAAGCTTAAATCTTTTTTTCGTTTTTAGTACAAATTTATGCTCAACAAATTGTTGGAAGCTTCTGAAGGATGTTTAATGAAACCTAAAAAAAAAAAAAAAGGCATGTATGAATTAATGCGCTAAAAGTCATACAAATATTTACACTAATAATTACTTTTTATGGGACAAAAAACGTTTTCAAGGGATGATATTTTCAAGAAACCTGTATCTTTCTAGCATTACGTGGTAGGAATATCATAAAGAAAAACCATTCTTTCTGAACAGGATCTTTCAACGGATTCTATTCTCAACAGTCGAATATCCAACAATTTATTCTTAGACCTCAAGTCACGTACGTATACACTAATTATTGGATTCCTACCACAGAAAATAGTTAAATCAATATGAAAACAGGGTGACATCAGGATCTAATTCTACAGGTCTTATGCGAAGCTTTGTGTGTATTGGGGTCATCAGCTAAGAATTGTTCGTATTGTAAAGACTCAGCTAATTCTTTAGGGATCTATGCTTCTTTGCAATCACATAGGATATGCTGAAATTTGATTATTATTATTACTATTTTTATATTAATATGTACACCTGTTATAAGCTTAATAATAGTAAATTTGTTTAATTGTGGACAATTAAAGAAACCAGAGCGGAGAAGTCATTCAGTAGTGAAACTCCAATTTACTCAATAAGTAGATAATCACGAGGCCACTGAAGTTTAGTCTTTGAGTAGAATGTATAGGGTTAGTGGGGGATGCAAGTTCGCAGACAAGAGGATTGACAAGAGAATATTATTTCTTGACGGACATATGGTATATATTTAAAACTGTATGGATTGAGACAAAGAAAGGAGCTGAAACAACGATTTTGCGGAGGATTTGGATTGGAGGGTTTGGATACCATCATAATTATATCGTTTGGTTGAATCCCACAGTTCCGCGCCGTAAGCCCAAATATGTTTAAGTATGACTTTGTAGATTAGCAGTATGTTGGTTAAGTGTTAAGTTAGATTGTTTGTCTAGTAATCGCATCAGCATTTTGTAACGTTGAAGTAGTGCCTGCCGTTTGAGTCTGGTATGTGGATTCCAGGCGAGGCGTCGTTCCAAATATAGGTCCTAATTAGCGAACGTTTTGATTATTTCTAATTTATTTTCTTGCGAAACAACTGGAGGGTATTAAATGCTAGCATGATGGTATTAATATCGATTGTGCCAAATATATGTATGCAATTTTTAAAGACTACAAATCTTAACGTGCAGACAGACCAGTGCCCTACTAAGAACGCTTCTGCATATAACAGTAATTTGAAGTTAGTTATTTCATGAATAAGTTAGTATGTTGATAAATACTGAATCCTGAATGAACTTGAATGACTTTACATCATGAACAAAGGATTAGCGAATTACTCAGATAAAGTTAAATAATATGTTCACTTATCTAACTGGGGCCCGTCCACATATATGTATTTCTTGATCTCTTTTCTAGAGCAAGTATTACAAATCGTGCCAGATTTTCGAAATTGAGTTTTCACAAGAAATACACGTTTTCAGGTCCCATGAGTCCAAAAAGTTACTTTTTAGAAAATTGTCTTGTGTGTGTGAATAGAATATCTCAAAAAAAAAAAAAAAAAATTGGTATTCCGTTTAGGTAATGCCATCTCATCAGACACGAAGATTTCGGGCAACATCTTTCCGTCAATCGGAAGTAACGTGAAAATTCATTTTAGAACAATTATAGGGGAGGGATAGGGTTAGTTTTTGTTCTAAAATGCTATTTCAGTTTATTAAACAATTCTATCATCTACGAGGTATGTAAATTAAGTGCGTTTTAAAAATGAGTGACATCAATTACGAGCAACGTTGTGCTATCAGGTTTTGCTTCAGACTTGGGCACAGTGCAACGGAAACGTTTGAAAAACTGTGCCAGGCCTATGGAGACAATGTTTTGTCGAGAGCACAGGTTTTTAGGTGGTTTAAGTCGTTTGCAGAAGGAATAGAATCAATTGAAGACGAGCCTCGCAGCGGAAGGCCTTCATCTTCAAGAACCGACGAAAATGTTGGCAGAATCCGCGACCTCGTGCGTTCAGATCGTCGTTTGACAGTCCGAATGATCGGCGAAGAGTTGAACTGACTCACACAACCGTTCATCAAATTTTGACTAATGAATTGGGGATGAGAAAAATTTGTGCAAAAATGGTTCCGAAAAATCTTTCACACCGCGATTTCTATTAATGAGTATTTGGCCAGTAATAACATTCCTGTGGCTCCTCAGCCTCCTTATTCACCCGACTTGAGTCCAGGTGATTTTTTTTTTGTTCCCCAAATTGAAAAATCACATCAAGGGACGTCATTTTGGAACGTTGGAGAATATTCAAACAGCCGTAACCGACCAACTGAAGTCTATTCCAGTATCCGAGCTCCAGGATTGCTATGACGAATGGAAGAATCGTCTTCAGCGTTGTGTGGCTTCCCAGGGTAGTAACTTTGAAGGGGACAATGTTGAATTGTAATTTTATTTGAATAAAATAAAGATAAAAAAAAATCAGTCTCATTACTTAATTTCCACACCTCGTAAATAATATTAATTATAAAAAAATTAAATATGTTGAAATTCCGAGTTTGAAGAAAATCGAATGATAGGAAGTGCCTTTTTTATTGAAAAGTATTTTTCAATTTTCTGCTATTTTGCTCTAAAACGGCTCCAACGATTTTCTTTAAACTATATACAAAGAGCTACAAGTTTTATTTGAAATATTTCTCTGTGTAAAGTGATTTAAACGGGGGCTTTTGGGCGACGGGTGTGATTATGTTTTCTTCTAAAGTGCTATTACAATTTATTATATAATTGTATCATCTAAATAGAATTAAATATGTTGCCAATATTTCGAGTTTCTTTTCACACTTTTCGCGATTTTCTCCCATAAAAACACCGACAAATATCATTAGATTTGCTACACTAACTCTGAATATAAAAATCTCTTTTGTTTAAAAAACTTTTTCCTGAGAAATTCAATGAAAGAAAAATGGGGAGGAGGGGAGTATGTTATGCTTTCCTCCAAAGACAATAACTCCAAGATAACCTTATTCGTTATTCGTTAGTGCGCTGTTGACAGAAACGACTTTTAGATTTGTGTTTATTGTTTGTTTTATTTTATAAGCATAGCTGGTAGTAGGATGGTGTATGGTGTGGCAAATGCATTTTTGTTTATTTAAATGAAAACCATTTATTGACAGCCTGTATTTCCAAATGAAATGAAAACAAAATGGCAAAAGAAGTTAATAGGAAAATAAAGTGATGCTGTTTCATTGATGGAAAACAGGCCAACAATAATATAACCCAATTCAAGCTAGAAAAAGGATTAAAAACAAGTTTTTGCTGTTCTGTTATCATTTCAACCTTGCCAACTCTAACCTTAGTTCCATATTTCTCGCCTGTGGCTAATAATTACTATTATATAACTAATAATTTAATTTAGAGATTAAGTTAATTTGATTGAGAAAAGAATTAGAAATTTGCTAATATTTTACTTTCTACTGTACCTATTTTATTTCTTTTATCTACACAGTAGTATTATTTTTGTTGTAGAATTAAGAATTTTAATGTAAAACACGGTTACGTCTAGGGCTACAAGCAAAACAGCTGTTTATTAATACAAAATTGTTTTCTGTACACCACAAAACATACTACGTGTTATATGTTTTATTTTACTTATTTGTTTACAATTCAAAATTCTCACGTGTCAATAAATTCATCTAACACTTTCCCCTTTTTTAAGAAAACTATATTGTTTTAATTATACCATGCAAGTAAAAACATCAAAATGCTGCACAGATGTGTGATGGATGCAAAACATTAAAATATCTTAATTTACAAATAAATCAAAATTAAGAAAAAGATTGACATTCCCTTGCAAAAGGACAAGCCCAGGTATAAGAAAACAGTTACTGGTACGGTCAAGAACCATTATGGCATTGTACTACCCCTTCTCCTCAAAGGGGAGGAATTGAAGAAACAATGAGAAGAGATATTTTAAAGACAGACTTGTGCTACAAATCAAGGTGGAAGCATCAGAGCTATACCAATATTACGTTATAAGAAATTATTATAAACTATTGTGATATTCAAAGTAACTTAATTTCTCTTAGAGAATATATTTAATTTAATCTACCAGTGTGTTCTTAATTATTCTTATACTTCTATATTTTCCTCAAACATACTTACAAGCCCTTTATTATACAACACCGCTCGTGCTACACAACCAGCTACTACAAATACACATCATCACACCATTACACTACAGATTAGTACAAGTACCAATCATTCTTTCTCAATAGTTGTATAATTCAACTGAAGTTTATTAAGTTTTTTGGAATAGTAAGCTATAAGATATGATCAACTCTGAAATTATTCTTTTTGTAATAAGCACGGCTCTGATACTCATGTGGGAATGGTGATATAACCTGATTTGGCTTTCCAATAATTTGACAAGTTCTAGAATTTCTACAGTATACGACAACATCTGATCTTAACTTTGGCTAAAAGAAATGATTTAATAAGTGTAATGGATATGTTAGGTGGAGAGAAATTAAGGTATGGTTAATAATATAAGAAGAAGACTTGGTTAACACTGGTTAACTAGAATATATTAATTAAGAGACACAGACTGTCTGTACTTTACAATAGATGAATGTTTAAGGTAAAGTGATATGAAAATGACACGTGGCGATAGGATGTATTGAACTGATTTCAGGTTAGCTATATTTATATAGCTTCTTCCAGTCCAGTCCGAGAGAGTGGTTGAGCTTCTCTTGCACTCTTTGGTTGCTGTTACAATAAGTTATTATACGTTTTTTTAACACCTAAATGCCTTTGTGGCGAAATATAAAGTTGATTTTTGCCTATATCTCACTCATTACGAGAGCAAAACATAAGACTAAGCAATTTACATTGTCCATTCCCAGAAATGTGTGTCCTAACTTAAATTGTATTCCAAGAGGATTATGATGTCTGCAAACAATTAACTGGTCAGAGACATTTTCCGTGGTAGCCTGCTTCATTTTGTGGTCATCGACCGGTTTCGGGCGTTCGCCCATCTTCAGGATGCGTTTGGTCAGACAGTGTGATAACACAGACTTGCACAGTGCAAATTTAGTTTAAACACTGTACACTGTATTATAGGTTTTCTTAACACCTAAATGCCTTGTGGCGAAATATAAGTTTAGTTTTGCCGACATCCACTCTATTCTAGTCAGTTTGAATTTGCTCTGTGCAAGTCTGTTTTATCACACTGTCTGAAAAAATGCATCCTGAAGATGGGCGAACGCCCGAAATCGGTCGATGACCACAAAATGAAGCAGGCTACCACGGAAAATGTCTCTGATGCTTTCCAACTCTGCGGAACCAACCACCACAACAAATTAACTGGCCCTTCACACATCAAAAAAATTATCCTAGTGTTATAATTCAATTATACCTAATTGACAAAGTTTCTTATAAATAGAGTTTTATTCAATATTTATCTGTTTTTAACTAAATCTATGTTAAGATGCAGATAGCGATACAGATTGCTACTCAGCAGATAGTGAATAAGATTACACTAAATCTAGCAGTCACCAGATTATGCAAAAAACCCCGATAATCTTTTTTTTTTTGAAATAATGTTTCAAAATAAAACTGATAGGTTCATAGGTTTCTATGTCCCGAATGGATTATAGGTTTACCATACTAAGTTTAAGCAAAATCGATGGAAGAATTTTCTAAAAAAATCCCCCCCCCCCAAAAAAAAAACATAAATACATCCAGTAAAGAGAAATTGCACTACCGGTTTTAACAGATTTTCTTCAAACTCAGAATATTCTAAAAAAAACTTTTAATATTCGTAAATATAACCTAGATGACAGAACCACAGATAGATAGATAGATTCTACCGGGGGAAATGGCTATTCAGCCTACGCCACCGCGACACCCCAAGGATCTATTGTGGCACCCCCCTAGTTGGAGACCCTCCCCCTATCCTGTCCTTAACCGAACTGTGGAATTGGGGGGGGCTCCCAGGTGGTCAATCAGAGCACCCGCCATCAGAGCACCCTCTCGAGTCCTGCTTGCCTTAGAAGACTTAATAGGTCCGAGAGAGGGCCCTGGCTGAGGCTTGTTGGCACCAGCTTCTCTTTACCAAAGAGGCGGTACCTTAGCCAGACCAGCCCCTCGCACCTGACATACCACATGCAGTGCCGTCTCCTCTTCTTCCCGACAAAACCTACACAGGCTATCCGTTGCCAGGCCCATGCGATGCATGTGCTTATTTAGTCTACAATGGCCAGTGAGAATGCCAACTGCTATCCTTATGGCCACCCGGCCTAGTTGGAGTATTTCTGCAGTTAGCTTGGGCGAGTAGCTATGGATAAACTTTTTCGCCTGCCTCTGGCCTGGAGTTTTGACCCACCATTCCCTTGATCGGTCCTGCATCCATAGCTTAATGGATGCACTCCTGAGGCATCTTGAGACACCGCAGAACGGCTCCGGCCCGATAAGCGCTCTCATCTCCGGTCCGCCGCCTCATTGCCTCTGTGACCCGAGTGCCCAGGTACCCAAACCAGGAAGACCTTATTATGGCTACTAATTTCCTTGAGTGCACCTAGGCAGTCCCACACCAGCCTTGAGCTGATCTCCCACGAGTCAATTGCCCGCAGAGCAGCCTGGCTATCCGAATAAATGACGACTCTGGAGTTATACACTCCCCGTCTTCTTATTTCGGCGGCGCAGATAATAATCGCGACTAGCTCCGCCTGAAAGACCGTAGCTAGCCTTCCCAGGCTCACCGAGATATTACATCTCGGATGAACCCCGTACACTCCGGCTCCCACTCCATCTTCCGTCTTGGACCCGTCCGTGTACCACATAGATTCGCCTGTAATTGGCGGCCCATTCTTCCATGCCCCTCTGTCTAATATCAAGACTTTGAAGGATGACAGAACCATAGATCAATAAAACCGCATTCCTAATGATGAATTTCAATTGAAACTTGCATGGCCGGATCCGTTATTATACCCAAATGGAATGTAAAGTTTAGAGCATGCTAGATTTGTATTTTTTATGCTTATGCTGTTGCATTTCTGTCGAAAACTCTATTTTTAAAAATCTGATTCATTGACTTCTTACTGTTAAAAAAACAGTAATATATTTACTGCCAATTTAATTTTAAACGCAGCTCAAATACCATAAATGTAAATTTCATTACGTATTGATTAACTTTTAATCCAAACAAGTTGCTTAAGAAATCCTGTGTTCAATTCAATTTACATTGCCTTTATTGTTTAACTAAATATTTAGTATCATAATTTATATACTCACACTTCGATGGCTTTATTCCAATTGATGACATAACCAGAAAGTTGGAAGGATTCTATGTTCACAACATGAATGTTGCCCCTCTCTGAGCCCACATAAAGCCATTTACTTTGTAACGGAAGAAATATACATGTTATCCTGGAAAAAATTAATTAATTAAAATTAATTTTAAAAGATAAAAATCAAATTTTATTAAAAAACCATTTATTTTGATAACAAATTCTAGAGACATATATATGTAAAATTAATTGGATTTACAAAATTGTTATATAAATTTTTTGTGCATCAAAAACCGTTTTATTTAAAAGAAATATAGGAAAACGCTTATTTGAATTATTCTTCAAAATATAAATCTTCATTTTCTATCATTTTCATTATCTTTTTTGCAAGCATTTCAATTTGGTGACGGTATTTGTGCCGAAAAACTTGTCGCATCCTAACCACATTGTTTCACATTTTTCAAAGTACCGTCTTTAGAGAAACTGTGCCGTAGACCGTATTCAAATAGTGCCAACATTGAGGCTATAGGCAGAGTGAGGTAAAAAGCTTACTCACTACAACTCTGCTAATTTTACCTGAGCCAAATGCAAACGATGGATAAGAGTGTTTATCATGTTTGCAGAATAGCTTATTTTAATCAAAAAAAAGTTAATTAAAAAGCCCCACCATGCCTTTAAGATTTTATAATCTCTATCCAGCTGTTCTGTATAAAATTCAGTGTCAACAACTCTGCTAACCCAGGAACAGACTACAACAAACGCAAAGCATGACTTTTTTCCCCGAACCAATCTTGCCTAACCACTGATTGGGGCTTCATGGCCTTGTGGTACTCACTGCTTATACATGTTTGGATTTTTCATAAATATTCAGGATTCATCACTTGTTATTATAAATTTTGTCCAAAAACATATCGACAAAAACGCCGACAATTAATGAGGAATCTAACCTTGTTGTTAAATTTCGGAAATGAATCTTTCTGAAAAGCAGCTCAGCGTGGCATTTGAAACCCCGATTACAGTAGACAATCCTAAGGCGATTGCATACAAATTCTGTTTCATATATTCGAGCAATTTTTCATCATTAACAACCGAATGACCTGATCTGGCTCACCTTAAAAAGGCTACTGTCACCACTTTTGAATCGTTTAAATCAAAACGCGGCTGTATATCGGTCCATCGATCGTTCTCCTTTCCACTGCACAAATTTCTTCGGATGCTACCTTTTTTTCAATAATGTCTTAGATGATCGCAAATAACCCTTCTTTCTTCGAGCATTTTGGTTGTAGATTTTGCAGTGCCGTTCTAAGAAGCCTTACTATCATCATACTACCGAACCAATTAGTTTGTTAACTCTCATGGGAAAAATCCTTGAGCGGCTCCTCCTAAAATGCATTTATCCTTTCCCAGAAGTTCTCCTACCCGATTATCAGTTCGGCTTCCATTCTCTTCATTCTAACAAACAATATTAACTTTACTCTTCGTCATGCCACCCTACCGCCTATCCTCTTCCATAGGACAATAACAACCATATGTGGACAAAGTAGATACCTTGGACTGTACTTAGACAAAAGTTTAACCTGAACCCACACACCAAACTGAAAAGAATAGACTTCCATCGGCGTTACAAACTTCTCTCGAAGGTAACTCTCGGACGTTTCAAGCTTTTCCTGAACAACAAAGGACTATTCGCAACATAATAAAACCCCTCTGGACATACGGATGTGAGGTTTGGGGTTCAACGAATCATTCCAATTCCTATTGTATCCAATCCTCCCAATCCAAAGTCCTTCATCGAATCACAAACGCCCCATTTTATATTTCTAATATTATCCTTCATACCGAATTTAATGTTCCTTTTGTATCCCCAATTTGTCAAATGGCGTTACCGAAAATTCCATGATTTCACCACTGCCCAGCCTAATCCCCTCTCATTCAGAGACACCTATTATCCCAGACAAATCCCCCCCCCCCGTTTCTCTGAAACGCGTTTGATATCGCGACCATCTCAATGGCCAGTAAAAGTTGAATAGTGCTTGGGAGTACTTCCACTGCCTCACACGCAATACACTCCCTAGAGTCTGTGCTACCTTATTTACTTATTGTATAAATACAAGTTGTAAATTTACACCCGCAATAAGAAAAAAAAATGGGGCGCCATATTCTAACTACTCCCTCTAGTTCTCTTTAAAGATATTTATTTAAGACAAAAAAAAAATCGTTCACTTCTATGTAGTAGAATGTTGGGAAAAAGTACCGGCTATAACAAGAATATTCGTTCATTTAAATGACAATTAGGTCATAAAAATTGTTAAGGATCGTGGAGTGTATAAATATGAGGGTAATAACTATTTGGCAAGCTTCAACAACTGCTTGCAATATTTAGAAAGTGCTGATGCTCTGATCCATAATCTTTTTTTTTCTTTTCCTCTAGTATTCAAGGAGTGGAAATTAGAGAGAATCATTATGAATGGACTATTCACAAATCTATGGTGATAAAAGGAATAGCTACTTGGAAGGTAATGTTCTAAAAAAATCTTATCCTGAAATTGTCTTCTATTATTCCCAGGTAAACATATGAATATAAAATAGCCTCTTTTTTTTGGTATTTTATGTTTGTTTGAGAAAAATAATTTTCTCAGTACAAATAAGCCTAAAAAAGCCATCTTAACTTCCCTCAACTTATCGCCAAATAGGTCTTTTTCCTGTTGTGGGAAAGATATTAAAATTGCTCATATTCAAAGTATCCCATATATTTCTTGAACCATTACTTCCAACCCAGATCCTGTCCATCATTCTGAGTTTCCAAATTCACATAAATCCCTAGCACAAGTGGTTTACAAAACGGAAAATAAAAGTCAACTTCTAAAGTGTAAACTTTAGTCTCAGTCGCGCCACCCTTTCACCTATCGTTCTCTATGGGACCATAATCCCAACGGTAGTCCGAGTTCGCTATCTCGGTTTATACTTAGATAAGCAACTAACTTGGAGCTCACACACTACGCTGAAGAGGCAGGAACTAAACAGAACTTCTTTCTAAACTGCTTGACCGAAGTTCTAAACTGCCAATTGAAATCAAAAGGCATATATTGTACAGTCAGAAAACCCCTATATACTTACGGATGCGTCATTTGGGCTTTAGTAAAGCATATCCCATCCTTCCAGTCCAAAGTCTTTTGGAAAACCACCAGACTCCTTACTATGTCTCAAGTCTAACCTCCACACTGATCTTCAAATTCCGTTTGTCCACCTAAGTTTAGGTTTTATTTTTCAAAATTCCATCCAGCCAATAACATCCCGTTTAAAAAATTCCATGATTTCATATCTGCCCATCCTAACCCTCTTATCCAAAGGATTGTCCTCAGTCACCATCCCTGATAATCCTCCCAGAAAATTAAAACACCGCTGGCCTCAGCGCTTCCTCAATAATTAAGCTTCCACTCCTTTGAAAATACCTACATTGGGAAGAATCTCCCATTTTTTTCCAGGGCCATGTCAATCTCTGCTATATTCAACAGATTCGCATGTTTCAACGAAACATTAACGAATTAAAAGAATACTGTGATCAATGGAACTTAGTAGTAAATCTGGCCAAATCCAAAGCAATGGTTTTTAGAAGAGGGGGCAGGTTAGCTTCAAAGGAAAAATGGCATTTTGGAGGTATGCCTATTGAGGAGGTCAATGAGTACAAGTAGCTAGGTGTAACTCTTACCTCTCGTTTATCGTTCAACCATCACCTGGAGCGAAAAGTCTCTGCGGCTAAACTTGCGATCAACAGATTATGGTCTGAATTTATATGTCAGGATCTGATCTCTTTGCCAGTAAAATTTGGGTTTTTCTAATTCCATTGTCCGTTCTATTCTTTGCTATGCATGTCAATTCTGGGGTTATCAGCGGTATGATCAAATCGAGAAAATCCAACGTTTTTTTATCAGAAAATTATTCGCTTTACCTTCTGGTGCACCAAATTACATGCTCTATTTAGAGACCAGGGTTGATCATTTATTCCTATATACTCTGAAACTGCACTTTAACTATATCCTAAAGGTGATGAAGTGTCCTGATCATAGATATGTCAAGATAGTTGCCATTGAGGTCATTAACAGCAGTGTTCTTTAGTTCAACCAGTGGAATACATTATCATCCGCCCATCTGTCAGATTTTAATTTTTCTGTAGATAATATTTCCGTGTGGCCCTCTTTTTGTTCAGATCTTATTAGGCATAAAATTAGGGAAGGTCATCAATTGGAGATTTTGGAGCGCGCTCACTCTACCACCAGTTTTGTATTTTATAAATCCTTGGACAGAAATTTTGATTTATTTAATTTTGCCATAAACAAGAACACGAGCGAGCTAACTTTGCGAGGATTACGATGGCTGTTTAAAATTAGAGGTGAGCTCTTGTATTTAAATTTTATTCCTTTCATAGAGAAGAAAAATGTACTTTGTTCAATGTGTTACGCTCTGGTTAAAGAAGATACTGTTCACTTCATGGCGGAGTGTACTGTTTTATCTGAATTTAGAGTTCTGTATCTCGGTAGTCCTGTGTCGACAACAGCCCAATTGATTGAGATGTTAAATTTTCCTAACCGCAAAGTTATTCAATATGCTCGCACTTCGTGGAAGTATCGCCAATATCTAATTGAACGATTTAATTGTTAGCTTTTTTTGTAAATATTTGCTTTAATTTTATAACGTACTAATTCTATACATATAGCCATGTGGAATATAGACAGTAGAAGCTTATAGCAGTGGATATTATTATTTATCATCATATATTCACTGGTTCCATTATTACACTCATTATTAATTTTTCTACTTTACTTTTCTGTATAATTAATTTTTTGTTTTTACATCAACCTCCAGCAGACGAATTTTTCCATGCTGTACAGTGCTTGTTTACTTTTGCTATTTTGTAAATAAAGTACTATTATTATTAACAGTGTATTGTAGTGAATATATAACATATAAACATACAAATCTGGAAACAATTCAGCTGATAATATTATAATGTAAAATTTTTAACTACGATCCCATGTTTCTTGTTATAACAAAGTGGTTGGCACTTTTAGTTATAACAAAGAGGAATCTCACTGGATAATAACACAGCTGCCATATATAACACTTGAACTCTGAAAAGGATGAACTAACTAGCCTGATTTGAATCTGCCAGTTAACATTCGAACTAAGGGGTGAGCGTAAGTCTAAATTTTTTAAACAGCTTTTAATAAAATGGATCTTTTTATTGATAAACAAATAGGTATAATATTTTATAAAACAAAAGTGAAATTTCATATAATTATTACAATCTATTACAAAGCTAGTAATAATAAATGAAAATTAATTAATAAGTCTCCGATTTGTCCACTAAATATAAATTAGAAACAATAAGAAACACATATTAATAATAAGAGAGCCCAAGTTGTGTTGAGGACAGTGTAGTGGAAGAACGAAATGGAAAAATAATAGTTTTAGAAAATAGTTTATGTGAAAATTAGATAGTTCAAATAGTGTATTTAGTGATGGGTACAGAGCCAGGTATACTAAATCTAGGTCATTGCTATTAGGAAAACAAAGGCACAAAAACCCGTTAGGCCAACTCTTTTGTAAAAGAAAATCCCCCGCTAAAGAGAGCATTCCTTCAAGACAGATTTGTTGTAGACACCAAGGAGAACACATCAGAACTGTGCCAATTTTAAGTTATAGCATAAGAGTTTATTCCAGAGTTCATTATAAGCTTATTATTGTGATATTTTAAAGTAACTTAATTTCTCTTTTTTTGGTGTGGTGTTGTGGTAGTGTGTTTGTAGCACGAGCGGTTTTGTAAAAGGGCTTGTAAGTATATATGTTTAAGAGAGAAGTATTAGTAATCAACAAGAGAGTACCACTGTTTTTAGAATAGATATATTCTCTAAGAGAAATTAAGTTACTTTAAAATATCACAATAATAAGCTTATAATAAACTCTTATGTTACAACTTAAAATTGGCACAGTTCTGATGTGTTCTCCTTGGTGTCTGCAACAAATCTGGCTTGAAAAGAATGCTCTCTTTAGCGGGGGATTTTCTTTTACAAAAGAGTTGGCCTAACGGGTTTTTATGCCTTTGTTTTCTAATAACAGTGACCTAGATTGTAGTAATACCGGCTCTGTACCCATCACTAAATACACTATTTGAACTATCTAATTTTCACATAAACTATTTTCTAAAACTATTATTTTTCTGTTTCGTTCTTCCACTACAACAGCTCCACAACACCCAAGCTGTGCTTGCACAGGAAATATCCATTATATGATTATTTTACAATATTAGAATGATTAATGAAAAAAAATTTAGTTTCCTATCTTAGTTTTTAATTTTTTTTTTTGGTTCCATGTTGATTTTTCACTGGCAAAGAAATCAAATTATCCGAATACAAAACTGGTTTTCTACGTTCTTATACTGTTTACTTTCTTCCTTATCTTGGGAATATTCAAGTTGAGTGGTTTTTTTTTAATTCTAAATAATAAATAAAATTTACCTTTCTCTTTGAAATTGAAGACTGTGAACCAGGTCTGGCCTTTTTTGGCGGAAATTCCAAAGATGTACGCTATCATCTGAAGTTGCAGTTATAAGTGCTCCTTCATTGATGAGGAAAGCAATCTGTATAACGGCCACATCTCCTTCATGATATACCGGGCAGTCAACGCCAAACCTGCCCAATCTGTTTGTTTTCATAAGTTAAGGATTTTTTTGTTTATTGTAACACATTGAACACAGTATTATAATCAATTATTATTATTATTATTATTTATTTAATATGAAATCAAATTGATGTAAATTGCAGAATTTTAAAAAGAGAAATTAAAATAGAAATAGGATTATGAAGTATAAACTACAAAAAACTTGAAGATAAAATATTGGAAACCTTGCAAGTATAAAGAAATTTTTTTCTAATAGAGATGCAAGTAGGAGAATGTCTCGTTAGTATTTCATACCAGAATATTTTACATTCTCTTACTCCTTTAGAAATATATAAATTCTCAACCGGAAATCCATCCATATTATGAGGTTCCCTGATTACGATAATATTGCTTTTAATGAATGATTTGTATGTGTGTGAACAAAATATCGCAAAAATGATAAATCACGGTAAGCATAAACTTGGTATTCCGTTTAGGTAACCAAAAAATCTGTTAAAAAGTTTTCGGGCCAAATGCAACTTCACTGAGTGTTTTTTTTTGTTTTGTAAATTTCGTATTATATCTGCATAAATAAAGGACTTGTTCACTTCTATTAGAAACGTTTTCCTGGGAAAATTTGATTTTTTTAGGGAGGGGAATTCTGGGGGAATACTGGCGTTAAGCTTTCCTCTAAAGTATCACTTCAGTTTAATGTGTAAGGTTCTGCTATATCTATAATCTTAGAAAAACATTGCTAGAATTTCAATTTAAAAAAAAAATCGGTTAACGGAAGTGCGATTTTTGCAGATTTGGTTTATGAGTTGTTTTTTTTTTTGAGGGGAATTATCTCGAAAATGACTGTAACGATTTCCTTTGATCTTGGAATTACTAACTACATACTTACAAAAACCTATTATTTGTAATATTTTTCTGAAAATGTTGTTTTTTAATGTGGTTGGGTTCCGCAGAGCTGGAAAGCATCACAGATATTTTCCGTGATATCCTGCTTCTTTTTGTGGTCATCGTCCCGGTTTCGTGCGTTCGCCTATTATCAGGATGCGTTTGTCAAACAGTGTGATAACACAGACTTGCACAGAGCAAATTCAGTTTATACACTGATTGGTCTTTTAAAGTTTTTGTTAAATGCCCAACTAGGTCAAGAGGGGGAGAGGGAAGATACCCGAGTGGGGAAAAAACACATGTTTGGGTCTTTAAAGGGCACATTTTTTTCTAAACATGGAAACATCCAACACGTGGGGATTGCATTGAGGGAGATTTGCTTTACAATTAATTATCCATACTATCTTCACTATTATATTTATTTATTTATAACAGCGCGAAATAACGCTGTGTCAGCCTTGGGGTGCTGAGAAATAGTCACTGATAAGAAATGACAAATTACACGCTGAATGATCATAAAATTGTATAGATAAATAAATAATATTTTGTTAAACAAAATAAAACAAAGTAAACAAATAAACAATCAATCAATCAACAATCAATCTATATAATCAGGTTGTTTGATGTCGCTAATATATTTCGTATTTCACCCTTCACCATTCGCACGCACATGAAGGGTGAAATGCGAAATATATTAGCGACGTCAAACAAACCTGCTTATATAGAGTGATTGTTGATTGATTGATTATTTTGTTTAACAAAATATTATTTATTTATCTAAACTATTTACGATCATATTCAACTCGTAATTTGTCATTTCTTATCAGTGACTATTTCTCAGCAGCCCACGGCTGACACAGTGTTATTTCGCGCTGCTATAAATAAATAAATATAATCGCAAGATAGTATGGATAACTAATTGAGTAAAGAGAATCTCCCTGAATACAACGTAGTTTAAGATAAGACCCCAACGTGTTGGATGTTTCCATGTTTAGAGAAAAATGTGCCCTTTGAAGACCAACATGTGTTTTTCCCACTCAGGTACCATCCCTCTCCCCCCCTCTTGGCCTAGTTAGGCATTTAACAAAAACTTTAAAAGACCAGTCAGTGTATAAACTGAATTTGCTCTGTGCAAGTCTGGTTATCACACTGTTTGACAAACGCATTCTGATGATGGGCGAACGCCCGAAACCGGTCGATGACCACAAAAAGAAGCAGGCTATCACGGAAAATATCTCTGAACGTGTTTTTCGTGGATTCCAGAGGAATCTGAGACATTATAACCCAAAATGTGTTCAATATTATTGGTCTCTCTACAATGTAATCATTCTCTACATTCCCCCGTTAGTAGGTTAGATTGCCACTTGTCTCCCCCCCCCCACCCCCAGTATACTTATGTCAGGACATAATTAAACAGAATTTGCCATTTTATAAATAACTGTATTAAGAGGAATAAGGGGATTAAAGTTGTTTGAGTGTTTTCATACCAGATTTTTTTCTTTACAATTCTTTCTCTGGCCATTTCCATAAATAACCTTGTTTTGTTCCATTTCCTCCCTGTTTTGAAATTATATCTACTTTTGTTCCGGCGAACTGACGAATACATATTACCATATTTATTTAACAAAACTTAGAAATGTTTTCTCGATTATAAGTGGATAAATTGTTATTAATATCAATATTTCAATGTTTTCAGTGTTACATGTATTTGTTTAACACAATTTTATGTGGAGAGAGAAAGGTTATGCTGTAGAAGTGCTCTCTATTAAAACAACAATGTAAAGTGTTTATAATACTAAGGGATATTGTTACTAAAGTGCGGGGGAAAGGTGCCCAAGAGAAATTGCCCGGCTACACCAAACAACATGACAAGTTCACCCTAGTATTCATTAATCCTAGAATGTCAGACAAGTGGTGGAGGGGTGAGTATAAGGTAACCGAGGTAAATTAGTTAAGGCACTATATAAACATATATACACGCTTTACATAATAACTATGAATGAGAAGTAATGCTACCTGGTTGTAGTTCAAATACGCTCCATGAAATTAAATTAAACAGAATGCATGATTAACTAAGCACTTGATAAAAGCACACGCACAGAGCGTACAAAATATAGTGTAAAACTAAATGCTTTAATTACTTCAACTATTCTATAAGACAAAATTATCTGGGAGTTTAGGTAACAATACTATGATTTTTTTATAATAAATGTTTTGTGATGGTTAAACAATGCTTGTTATTATTATTATTATTATTATTACAAACATCGGGTGGGCTATATTCCGGAACTGCAGCCAACAGAGGCTTATTGTGCCATCCCCGATAGTTCCTAGTAGACAAACCTCCCTCCTTAAGGAGTTTGAGGGCCTTCATCACCCGGTCATTTTGAGCTACTATCTCCTCAGGTCGCAACGTACCTAAGGTCTCATACCTCAATTTAATTAATATGTCCAAGTGTTTGGCTAAGGAGCCCCTCTGCCTACAAAGACCATTGTTGCGCAATCTGTGTGCACTGGCGCCCTCGCCTCCGCTTGCACTAACCAGTGCAGCGGTGTCAAGCCCAGCAGCACCTCCAGCGCAGCTGTCGGAGCACTTTTAAAAGCGCCCGTAATAAGGAGGTACGCCAGCCTCTGTACTCCACTGAGGCAATTATTGGCTGTCTCCTGCTCCGTTTTAGGCCACCATACCACTGCGCCATAAGTTATGACCGGTATGATGGCCCGAGTATATATCCAATGGGTCATCCTTGGAGTTAACATAACTCCCAGGTACTTTACTCTATTTGTCACATCCAGTATCCTCCCGAAGAAGGACAGTGACTTATATACTTCAATGTCCCTTTTCCTGGTAAATGGTACGAGAGTGGTTTTCTGTGGATTTACCCCAAGGTCCACTATGCTGCACCATCGTTCTATGCGCCTAAGCGCCTCTTGTAGGAGCTCCCCGACTATGGGTCCGTGCTTGCCTCTGGCTACCAGCACTATATCATCGGCGTAGCCCAGCACGGAACATCCAGTGCCACTAAGCTCCTCCAACAGTTCGTCCACAACCATGCACTATGGGAAAGGACCCCCCCCCCTTGCGGGCAGCCCCTTGTGGGCGTAATCTCTAGCGAAGCCTCCGTGTTTTAAGCACACTGTCAATTCATCTAACAATGGGTCTACCGACACCGCGCCTCTCTAACGCGTGAGCAATTGAGCAGAAGTGATACGCCCCTTCAATGAACACGCCAAGAACACGCCCGCCGCTGTTTCCCTGCCATCTACCGAACCTCCAACTCCCCAATAAGAGACTGGAGGGCCGTCTCACAGGATTTCCCTAACTGGTAGACATACTGTGCAGGATGCAGAGGATACTGGCTCAGCACCACCTCTCTAATCTGCAAGTCTACCAGTTTTTCCAGAACTTTCAACATAAATGAAGAAAGACTGATCGGTCTAAATGCCTAAGCCTGGGAATGCGTTCTCTGCCTAAGCTTCGGTATAAAGATAACTTTTACAGACCTCGACACTCTAGGAACATGGCTGAGAGCCAAGCATGCCCTCATCAGTCTGCATAGGATAGTAGTAAGAATTTCCCCGCCCTTCTGCAGTAGGGCAGGGAAGATTCCATCAGGCCCAGGTGATTGTATGGCTTAAAGTGGTTAAACAGCCCACTTAACCTTATTGTGCGTGACGCAGCTTTTGGCCACAGACCAGTCCTCCCTGGGACCCCGCCGATGCTTGTTATTAAGAAAAACATTATTTCTTATAGACTTTCTTTTGTTTTTCTATTACTTTCACTCACAACGACTGCAAGATTGCGAGAATGTCAAGTTTTTTAGATTCAAGTTTTCGTCGGAGGTAAATGTTTTGAGTTCTCCTAGGTACGGCAAAAATTGTTTTAGCAAATGGTCTGTGTATGTGTGTATATGTGTGTGTTTATGAGAGAAAGTGTTTGCGTTATTTAAATATGTGGATGCACATGGAGTAAGACAAGATCTTTGTCCAGGGATCAGTATTGCACTATCATCAAACAGGTCAAAATTAAAAGGTCCACATATGAGTATTTATAATGAATAGAAATTTCCTAACACTTTCCAATTCGGAGAAAGTGAAGTTAATTTAAAAGATAACAAAAAAAAATATTTATAAAGAAAATAAATTTCTGTTGCGTTTTTACCGCCAAACTCTGAACTCTGAGTTTACACAAAGTGCCTATTTTTCTCACTTGTCAAGTAAATAACTATTTTTTCTTTGACCCTGCCAGCATCCCTTTAATTGCATACTCTTTATAACATTGAAAAATGTTGAAACAAGCATCCATCACCATAATTTCCTATTTCGGATCACATAAGAACCTAGTTCGAAAGCGACATAATATAAGAAGTTGCCCACTTACTGAAAGTCTAAATGATTCTGAATAATATGTCTCATTATTCATTTTATTTAATTTCTTCTTTGAACTCAAGTAACCAGGAAAAAATCTGTTAAAAATCTTATAATTTGAAGACATTAAGAGGTTTCAAAAATTCATCAAAATCAGCAACCACTGAATGTATTGACTGATAAGAAAGCAAGTATTGATGCACAGAAATGATAGATATCTTAGCACATATTACTTATTTAGTCAAAACAAATTTGATAACTGGAACTTTTTTTGAATTCAACGCTATATTGAATTCATTATTACTTGAAATTCTAACAGCTTGTTCATTTTTTTATTTTTAATTTTTTATTTATTTGAATTGTTACACTAGCGGTAAAAGTGCTACAAGTAACACTGACAAACTTACTCTGACGCTGACACACTCACATACTAAAAGAGGAGAAGCTACCCAGCGGTAACACTCCCTAATTAATTATTCGAATTAATTGCCCGCTTCTTTTGCGGAGAGGAAATCGCAAGGCCATTGGCGCCTTAAACGTCTACGAGGATTATCTCAAATCAATCTTTTGTCCAAATACATCCCAAGGTGTAAATTCTAACTACATTAGTAGGAGAGATGGAAATTTAATTGTAATAGACTGGAATGTGATGCAAGTTTGTTCATAGAAACGAAAACCTCAGTTTTAGCCATATTGCAAAGTGCTTCAAGATGATCCCATATTTCTAAAGCAACCTACCCAGTAGCAATCCTCAAAAGCTCGTCATATACTTTAGCTTACAAAGACAAAAAAAATCTGAAAGATTAATATAAAAATTTTAAACTCTTTTAGAACATCAAAAACATGTTTCTATAGGAATACAATTTGTTTAATTAGAATAGTCAAAAACTTTTATAACCTGAATATATTCATAATTAAATTGAATGCTACAAAATGAACATATATATATATTTAATTAAAATTTTGCTGTGGAAGAGCAACGGATAGAAGACTTTAAAATAAAGTTTGATGAATGGATTTTAATTTCCCTTCGGCATTCCGAAGGGGTGATACTGGTTCACAGTTTTGAATGTTCATAGCAGGGAGAACCTTTATTTTACCTTACTCATCCCCTACACATATCACAGTTTCATCCCCCCTCTTAGGCTAGAAATTTACGATAGAAAAAGCTGTAGTATAAGGGGTGTTAGAATCTCCCAGTTACAGAGAAGGGGATGCCCATTTACCATGCTCGTTACCAATCCTTAGACTGTTCCACCTGGGATTCCTCTCCCACAGTTAAGTATTCTCCCGTGTTTTCAACCCTTGTCTCTATTTTCTACTACAAGCTCACCTTTACTTCTCTAAAGGTTGAACAGACTTTATAGCCTCGATTATTATACTTCATCTACTAATGACTTCGAACTCATAATTTTAACTTCACTCTTTTCCTATAGTTTCTACTAATATCTCTTATCTTTTCAAGTATAATATTGTAAATTACAATATCTATCCAATTCTCGTATGATTGAAACTAACTTTTACTCATTTTATTTATAAAAGTTTTCTGTTCTCTTTTAGTTTAATGGTAGCAGGGAATTGGTGTCGGGAGAATTTTAAAATGGTGAAAATGAGAATACACGAACTATGATTGTTAGTAATTAATGTAGATACGTACATCATCTATTCTGAGCTTATCCACAGAGATAATGCTGTGAAACTATCCATGACTAGGAGGCTTGACAGAAATGTGCCTAAAGACGCACAGCTACAGCAGGCTCGGGAACAATGAAAAGAAGAGAGGCGCCTAATGGCAAACATATCCGCCTCCTTATTCCCAAATATTCCCATATGACCTGGTACTTAGACTAGAAATACATCGTTCAAAGAAGAAATCTCGTACTCCAACTTTTGCTAGGATTCAAAACGGGCTTACGGTTAACAATGGCTAACTGCGGAAGATATACAAAACTTGTTGTTAAAATGTAACAACCAGGAAATATTCATATTACAGAATGAACTAGGAGTCTTAATCCTGGATATTAGACTCACTTGAAGACCACACATCAACTGGAGATCAAATTACAAGAAGTATACAATCCGACTGAGACCATTACAACAAAAAATTGCTAACAAAAACACTCCTCAGCTCTCATACATGATATATGCCTGCCCAGTTTGAATAACCAGCTAGTAACACATAGATATTTCAAAACTACGAATCTAACTAAGCAGCTTTTTCTGCAGACAGACATCTTTTTACTTCACTCTATGATATTATTATCACTTAGGCGAATCTACAGCATTCAAAACATTTCATTATAATTATTTTATTAAATTTTATTTAACTCTGTGTGCAAAGCTGGAATAATTTTTTAATCTGCAAATAAATGAATCAAATATCTGCAATAAAAACTTTCTAATAGGAAAACTTTATAAAGATTAAATTTAAATAAAACGATTTCTATCAAAAACAGAAAATTCACTGGGCTGATGTACTTTTTCTTTTGACGTAAGTGAACTTAATCTTACAGCAGGGTAACTTTAACAACAATTTGGGTTTGAAATCTTTTATCCGCATTTTATTTCTTTTTTTTGGGGCTCGTTCTTTTACCCATGGTTAAGCTTACTTATTCTTGCCTTGATTAAAGGAAAATTACTGTGAAATATAATTGTAACTTCTATTTGTAAGCTTTTCATTTTCCTTTTAGATTGTTAATAATTAAAATGGGTTCTTTAATTTTATTTTTTTGACAATTCGAGCCTCATTATTTTTTTTATTACAAACATTTGGGCCTTACTTGGCTATTCTGCAAGTTTTAGTATTCTATACTAAATACAACTTCAGTAATTACAAAAAATATGTAATTACGATATTATTGACATATAATTAATGACATACTCACAAAGTATAATGTATGTGGTGTGAGATGTGTTGTAGTAGTTTGTGGCGTGAGCGGTTCAGTAAAGGGCTTGTGTGTATTTTCAAAGAGGAGAGAAGTAGTAAGAAATATTTAAGAAAACACTGGTAGATTAAATTAAATACATTATCTTTAAAGAAATTTAAATACTTTTCAATAACACAGTAATTATGTTTATAAATCAATTATTTATATAGATTAAGTGCAAAACTCTTATGTTTTAATTTATGTCTGCCACTGATATTTATTGGTACAAGTGTTCTGGTTCGGTGTTTGTTTCCGACTGAGTTGTTTAAAGGCAGAATGCAGAATAATTGTTAGTTCAACTGTTTTCAAATTATGCTGGTATGTCTGGAGGGAGTGAATTGTGTTTCCCTAACTGTTTCTTGTCCTTTGTCTCTTGGTTTGCATTGACCTAAATTATAGTACCTGACTCTTTCCCCTTCACTAAAATACACTAGCTAAAATTAACAAAATTATTTTACTAAACTATTTTCAAAATTCTTATTTTCTTGCATTTCTTTCTTCTACTGCAGTAACATACATAATATATATGAGAAGTACCGGACGCCGATGATTCTTTAAAAAAATCTGATGTGAAACACTCACACGACTTTCTCTTATTGAAATTAATGAACAGATTTTCTTTAAATTTCTAATGTTTACAATCGTTTAGTTAAGCTTGTCATGTAGAGGTTATCATGTGCATGAGTACAATTTGTATAGCAGCGTACAATGTCCCAACTAGCAAAGCTTTAACGTCAGTTTAAATTTAAACTTCATTGACAGGTCACCAAAACTCTCTTAACATCAATTTTTCTGTTTAACATCAACAAATAAAAGTGATACGATTTTCTGCGACCTGAAAGATCTACTGGACCCTCGGAGCCTTCACTAGGGGAACTGCCGGCCTCCAAGTAGTGTTCTTTAGCTAAAGTCAACACTGCCCATCACCTAGAAGGAGGCTCCTAGGAAGAAAAAAATCTAAGGGCAGCATGCTGGATTCGAACCCGGTACCTCCGCGTTGCTAGTCCAGCTCGATACCACTGAGCTAACACCTTCTTTCTCCCTGGCTTAGGCCAATTAACTTGGGACGGAAACCCTAGTTTGTTTACTGTGTTTGTCCTTATCTGTAAAGGGTAGCGTGTATGTAGTTTTAAGTGTATTGTGTACAGATCTGACGAAGTGCATGGAGTACTGGCTGTGGTAATCCGTCGGGTCGCTACTCCCCATGTAACTGCATGCAACAGATATCCCTTGCGGGCATTCTGAAGTAAGATAAAAATAATTAAATTTTAATTTTAATCTAAAATAAAGATTTTTGGGATATTTTAGAAATTTTGAAAACATTCTAGAAGTAAATAAAAGCAAATATAATAATTTCGATTGCGATAGAATATTCCAAAAGTTTGACAGATTTATTCGAACTTCTTTTTTATGTTATGAACTGTTTTTTAACATAGATTTCTCCCTACAAGCCTCAAATTGGTTTTAATTGTCCAGAATATGTACGATGGCAGTAGATATGTATTCCAAGTAAAATTTCAATTATTCCATAATAGTTTCTCATTACAATAAATTTTTATTCAAAAAAATTCTCACAACTTTTTTTTTTTCAAGAAAATTGAAAGTTATGAATTTTATCTAAAAGTAGGAAAAAAATGTTTAATTAAATGATGCAGATTACTATGGCTCAAGAATAGAGCACTTAGAGGAACTTTTGAAGAGGACACCAAGATTTTTGAGGTAATTAAGTCAAACTACAAGTTACACTTGTAAATTAGTAGGAGGTGATATAATGAAGATTTAAATTGAGTGCCATTTGTCGGCCATTTGACAAAATAGGTTTTTATGAACGACAAACTTTCTGTGAGAAACTTGGTGACAGAAAAAAAAGAAGAAAAATCATTACAAATATTTATAGAACGAAAAAATTTAATAATTAAGCGATAAAACATTTATTCTCACTACAAAAACAAAAAAAATCTTACAGCGATAAAAATTACTGTTATTTATGCCAGGTTTTTTTTTTTATGTTATATTAATTTATCATATGTATTTCATTTGCTTGTAATGTAAATTTTTTATAGCATTTTTGTTATCATAATATATAGACAGTAGTGTAGGTGAATATGTAAAACACCAAACATATAGTTCTGATGACGAACCTCTTTTTTTATAAGTAGTTCAAAAACTGAATTTATTTTTCCTTAATTCCAGGCCTTTGGTCCATTCTTATTTGCGTAATAACAGAATTAAAAAAATGCATAATAATATTATTTTATTTAGATTAATTAGTGGTTAATATTTAATAAATTGTATTAAATTTGGCAATTAATTTTTCATCAGTATTGATTAAATTATAATTTTTACGACTAAACTATTAAAATCTAAAATAAAGTCTAAAATTTAATTTTTTTTTTTTTATACAAAATTTTAGAAAATTTCGGTGAAATAAAACGAGAAAGTGAAACAATAAAGACCATCCTACCTGTTCGCTATTATTTGTTGAATAATTATACGAAAAAGTGAAAGAAAATGCAGCTAAAATAATTTTTTTTTTTAATTTAAGGCGCGTCAACATCTATGGTCATTCGGAGCCTTCTCAGTGCACTGTCGGCCTCAGGACAATGTTCTCTCGTTACATCACCATACAGTGAGCTGTAGTGGCTGTTAGAAAGAAAAATATCTAAGGGTAGCGCTGCTGGACTCGAACTCGAGAAAAGTAAATTAAAATAGATTTTTCTATGCGGACAACTTAATTTGCTGCAGAATCAACTGTTGTTAAAAACACTTAATTTATCGTGCTGCTAAAGAACATATTTTAGATTTACTTAGATGGACATATTTTGCAATGCACTTTTTGTATTCTCCATTTAAGTTTAGTATCACTCATTTGCCTTAAGACGAATGTAAATGAATTTATGGACAGACGTAATGTGAACACGAATTCTCTAATAATTTAAGAGTAGCAACAAAAGGCAAGTAGCTCTATTTTGACAAAACTGGATAAAGAAAGAGTGCATTAGCTGGAGCTCATAAAGTAAATATATTAATATATGATTCATTGAGAGCTTGACACAGAGAGCTTCATGTTAAGTAAGAAATGTTTAATAAAACAATATGGATTTAAACTTTACCGCTGTTATTTTTTTTTTTTTTTACGTTAGTATTTTGCATTTCAACGATTTTACATGTTGTTCGAAGATTGCACATGTAATATGTAAATCAGTTAATTAACATTACACATATCCGTTATAAAGGTAATTATTTTCTTTAGTTTACATGTGATACCATGAGTTTAAATAATGCTTAGATAGAGAGGTTAACAATTCTAAAATTATAATGAGGAAAAATATAAAGAAGTTACCTAAATATTACTTTAAAAAACTGATTTAATAAATTCATTTAATTTTGCTTAATATTAACATTTTATTAACGTATTTTAGTAGATTATTCACTTTGTTGTTCGTTTAGCTTCTAATTTGGATGTTGTTACAGAATCAACTCTTGAATATCTTAGTAAAAAGAGCAAATAAAAATTTATGGTGTTAATGGACAATTCACGAACTGTATCATTGCTGCAACGTATCACTAATATTACATTAATCATTTCTAATAGTTGCTACTTAAATGATATAAAAATTTTGTACATATAAACTCTATTACAATTATACTGACATTAATTTCAGTGAACTGGTAAATGACGGTGGTTGTTGCCATGGTATGAGGAAATTGTGGAGCTTATTAATCTTGGAATATAATTTATATAAGGATCTTGAGGCACGAAAGGCAGGTTTGAATAAAATTTTTTTCTATTGTTAGTGAATAATGAGATTGTACACCGCGCTTTTCACGATTTAGTAAAATTGAGAAGGGATAACAATAATTTTAAAAAGTTAAGATGGAAAGAAACGGGTAGCATTAGTAATTTTTTTTTTAATTCTTGGAATTTCGTGATGTAAAATTTGCGTGTTCTGAAAAGAATGGAAAGATAAGATCTTGAAAGATCTTCAAAAAGGAACCAAATTATTTAACGGAAAATTATTTGCAAGGACTTTCTAGGATGGCTAAAATGAAGTAAGTAGGTCTGTATTGTAGTACCGTGAGAATAAAGGTATCAAGCATTCTTGCAAGAAGTGATAATTTTTTATTAATATACTTTCTTTCCAACCAGCATTCGATTATGAAGAAAGTGTGATGGATTGATGGATGTAAGAAATTATATCTATTTTAATTGAAGAAAATTATGAGAAAAATGCAAGCTCGTTGGCAAAAGGGTAACCCAGGTAGAAGAGTACAGTTACAGGAAGAGTTCATGAACCTTGTTAGCACTGTCTACCCCTTCTTTTCACAGGGGAAGATTTGAACGAACAATTAGAAGGCATTCTTTCAAGACAGTCTGAAACAGACATTCTACCAGAACATTGCTTCAGGAATCGCTCTCTTAAACTCAGTGCCAGTGATAGAGATTAGCATTTACTCAAGATTAACAATTGATTTATTAAGCATATAACTGTGATATTGTAAAGTAACTTAATTTCACTTAGAGAATATATCTATTTTAAAAACAGTGTAATCTCTTGATTATTTCTGATACTTCTCTCTTAAACATATATACATATTACAAGCCTTTTACAAAACCCTCAAGCCACTACAAGCTACCACGACACTATAACTCAACATCACCAATAACATTTCTAAAGTTACGTGGAAGCCTTTTATCTAGAAACATCCAGGGTACTTCTCATTATCTCTAATGGTTTAGGTCAGTGATCGGTAACCTATAACCTGCGTAAATACTTCAAGTGCCCCACCTAATGTTCGTCCTTAAATTTTAAGTTTTTTAAACTGAATTGTAATTTATTTAATGAAATAACAATGTCAGTATATAACTCACAAAATAATACTAGTAGAATTGGCGCCTAAACTGGATACAAAATATATCTTCTAAATAGCATGCGCAGAGCCTAGGGAACGAGCTTGGCTGAATAAGGTTATCGTTATCAATCAGTGGCTTACATTTAGCTGTGTCTCAAAATCTAATACTTTATTAAATATGTTTCACTAGAGGAACTGAAATAAATTGTTTAGGAATTGAAGATATGAGAAAGTAAATACATTACAAAAACAATAATTTTTGTTTTTCAATTAATTAAGAAGTCTATTAAGTCTTAAGAATGGTTCTGAAGGCTCTTGAGGCATTCAGAATCACTTCTTCCCTAGTCAGGGAGTGTAGAGACTCCTTGGAGTTGTTTTCCTGGCACAATAAAGTGCGGCTGGTGTAGGTGCCGGGACAGATAGGGATAAAAGGCAATGAACTAGCCGACCAGCTGGACAGGAATGTAGCTAACACTCCATTCTGTGGGCCAGAATCTTCTCGGGGGGGATAGCCAAAAGTAAGCGAGGGCGTCTCTGAGGGATTGGACTCGAAGAAAACATAGTCGCCACTGGGGCAAAACACGGTAAAGTGGTTCTGCCAGGGCTGTTTAAGAGAAGAACCAAAGAAACCCTAGGTTTGAGCAGGTATCAGATTTGCCTGATAGCGGGTCTGTTTACAGGGCATGGTAAGTTCAAAAAACATCTGCACAAGGTGTTGTGGGTTAATTGATTCGGAACCCTTGTGCAGACTATGTCAGGAGGAGACGGCCTTTCACCTGTTGTTTGATTGTGTCGCAATCGGCAGATTGCGGTACAAGATCTTCGGCATGTTGCGACCGGAGGAGACCGTATTGCACGAAGGACTGGTGGGGAAGGTCCTGGACCTCATGAAGAGGGGAGGATTCCTCTACTAGACATTAGGAGAATGGCACAATAAGCATCAATGGGTAGGCTGCAGTGTCTGGGTTGGAGTCCCCCCCTGCGTCATTCATTCATTCAAGTCTTAAGAATTGGAAATCTTACATTCTTATATAAGCTTCAAATTATCAACTAAATTTTTATACTTCCTGCAAAGAAAACAGTCGCAAGGAAGTCGTTATTGATGGCATTGTCTTTCTCATACCAATTTTATTTTATATTTAGTTTAATATTATTATAATTTAATTTAATATTTATATTATATGTGAAGAAAAATTAGTTCAATGTATTAAAAATTTTGAACTTTTAAAGAACCAGATAAAAAAAACAACATGAAATCGAAAAAATCTTGAAAATTCTTGCTTATGAAGGTTTTTTATTTTTTTATAAAAATAGATTTTCCACGTTTTGAGGGGGTTGGGGCAGTGCCCCACGAACTCAATGGCATTTGTTCGACTTGGAAAAATTTGACCCGGAGAAAAAAGAAAAAAACGTCGCCGACCATTGGTCTAGATTAACTTAGAAAATGAAGTTTTTACCGACCTACATATAATGGCATTTAAACTTTTCGTTTTATTCGTTCGAAATAATTATTGCTTGATAAAAAAAGATGGCTAACTGAAGAAAAAACAAAAAAAAAACATGAATTATGTATAATTAACAGGTGGAAATTTAAAACTATAAACGAAAGTAATCAGCCTTATTGTTTGAATTTTAATAACTTAAATGCATTCTGTTAAGATGATTATCTTTCTCCTTTTCATTGCTTGGTGAAGTAAAGAGGAAATTACTTGAAAAGAAATGTAATTGGATTTTTCTTTAGATACCCCAGCTATAGACGCCATTTAGCACGGTACTGAGAGACCGCCTAACTAACGTTCAAACTTCAGACGTTATAATAATTACCAGAAGCTCTTCTGTTTTTTTTTTTTTTTTTTTTTTTTTTCTACTTCTGCTTTATAAGAAAACTCAAAATTGTTTAAACTGACTTAAATTTATAAAGTTGAAAGTTTTTTTTTAGTTATTGTAATGGTACCGCAAAGATAATGCAACCACACCAGAGAGAAGAGAGGCCCTCTCTGGTTAACAGAGACTACTCTCTGACTTAGGCAGGTTAGAGTGGGAGAACCTCTGTATATAAGCCAGTGGGAATCTATCTAGAGATGATCTATCAGATACAACCATACAACTGTACATCGCATCGTGTCTTAATCTTTACTCACACCATTCATTCTATCATTTTCATTATAAAGTCCAGTGGTTAGTGTAAACTTAGCTACATTATATTAGTGTCTTCATATCTCGTTCATTGAATCAAACCTAATTTCTTTCCTCAACAACTCCATTATATTATTGATGAGAAGATTTATGCGTTTAAGTTTTATGATACAATCTTATAGTTGATGTGCACAGCTTGTTGTACTGTTTCGGTGTTTCTGCCCTTTGTGGTTGTGTCGTTAGTAACATAGCAAGGATATGAGAGAAATGTTCATAGAGTATGAGATTGGAAAGTCTGAATTTTCCCCAAATGTGTCTGCTTAGCGGTTCCCCAAAGCTGAAGACCTCAATTACAGTTCAGATAAAATAAAAAAATAAATTATTTTTGTTCACTTTCAAGCTGAAAGACCCCTTCAGATCACTTCACGACCTTTTTGGGGCTGCATGTTAAGAATCTCAGTTTCAGAAGAAGCGCCTTCTTAGGCACTTTCTTTCAGAAGAAGTACTAAGATATGATCTTCTTATTAGTAATGATACAAAGAATAGAAGCACAAAGCCAAATTCTCTTCTCTTTTTTTTTTTAAAAAAAGCTTGAAGTATATAGTTT